>CAUZXS010005599.1:5000-37500 GCA_963585895.1 Sepioteuthis lessoniana | reverse complement strand
TTGATTGTATATAAATGGTTGGTTTACATGAAAGTGTAGCATGAGCACAACACTTAGCTTATCATATTTGACTGCATGAAAGATGCACAGTTATTAGATGAATCCTCATTTTAGCAAGGCATATTTAGGGGAAAAAGTTTTGTGTATTTAAGCATGTAATGTTTAAAGCAAGCTAGCCGTGCCTTACAAAAGTGTTTTAGCTATAGCAGAAAACATAGTATATAATTCATTGCAGCTAAACATAAATTATGAAAATATCCCACATGGTTACTGTCATAAAACATTGCAAGAGAAAAATAAAGCAGAAACACACTCTGCACAAGTAAACAGACCTACCTCATCAGTCATTCTTTGTTCATTTTGTATGATGGACATATTTCTCTGGCCATAATGTTATGTTTCCAGGTTAGTGTTTTGATCATTACCTTTCATCTCTTCTGTAATTGTAACAGGCTATTGATAGGAGTGTGTTTGGGTATATTTATGCCTGATGTATCTGCTGGTACTTTGTTACAATAATTACTTTTACTGGTGGCGGTAGTAGTAGTAATAATAATAGTTGCTGCTGCTACTACTACTTGTGGTAATTATTACTGCTGGTGATAATAATTATTATTACTAGTTCTAATCTACATTATAAGTAGTAATTTGAGTAAATAATAATATGTAGTTGGCGGTAAAATATAACTTATGGTAGTGAGTTTTAGGGATAAAATAAACCTACAAGAAGCTTCAATTTCATATAAAAGGTCCAGGGCATTTTTTATTTTTATTTTTTTCAGTGTATTTGACATTCTGTCAAATATGGTAATTTATAAGTTGTATTAAAGCCTAAATTGTAGTTATTGTGGATAAACTGAGCAGCAAAAATGTGATTAATTAATATTAGAAAATGTTTTAAGTTAAATACTGATGTTACTAATTGTAATATTCTTTTTTAAATTTTGTACTTGTAGTTTCTTGAGAGATTGCAAAAGGCTTTTTATATGATGAATAGCAAAAATATGCTTGGGCTATATTAAAGTTATGTATTCTTATATAGCCTTGTTCTTGACTTGAATTTTATTCATTGTTATTCACATTTTCTACAATGTCCAAACTATTCATAACCACAAAAATGTACTACTCTTTTTTTTTTTTTTTTTTTTTTTTTTTATAGTAAGAATCTCATTAATTTAAACTTTGAAAAGTTATCAGAAAACAAATGTGCCCATTTTCATGTTAAATCTATGGAAGACCATAAATAGCAAATGCTCAGATTAGGCATGTTTCAGTTTGTTCTCATATTGCATTCATGAATTGATTAACTCTCAAACTTTAGGTTTTAGGTTTCTATCTTATGGTTTCTTAGATCTTGACTGATTCATCATTAAATAACCCTGTTTTAATTAGCTTCTTACACCTTCTTTCCATTGCATATTTGTTCTTTCTCTTTTATTAGGAACAAAACAATACATTTGATGAAATAAATTCAGAAAATACTCGGGGATCTCAAGGAACTCCAACACCATCAGGAGGCCTTCATCCTGGTGTATCCAACCTTAGAGTTACTCCATCACCTGCTGGTTCAACTGGCTCTCGATCAAATACGCCTGCATCTATCACAGGTATGTAAAATAATTATTTAATGATAAATTTGCTTATTGACAAGATTTTATGATAATCAGCATGATACTTTTGTTATGATTAGTTATTTTAATCTCTAACCAAAAATTTATTTTGGTGCTTTATATCATTCATTGTTCTTTATAGAAATTAATGAGTTTATATTGTAAATTCCATTTTGAGAGTCAGGTCTGATATGTCTTCTACTTGATGAGCTTGTGCTTTTCCAATTGCTCATAGCAGATATTTCAAAATGTTTTAGAACCTTTTGAGTAATAGGCAAATTACCTATGTATATAATTAAATTGTTTGTTTCAATTCTTAAAGATTTTTTTTTTTTTTTTGTGGTAATAAAAACCAATGTTTTATGATTTTTCATCATTCCTTAAGTCTCCATTTTCTCTCACAATGTGTCTAGATTTTATCCTGAATTAGATGCTATGTGTAAAATAGATAAAAAAAACCAAACTCTTACCACAATTTTGTGTGTGTGTGTGTGTATATATATATATATATATATATATATATATATATATATATATATATATATATATATATATATATATATATATATATATATATATATATAATGTCAGCTAAGTGTAAAGTGGCTAATTGTATGATTATTTGATGATTCCTAATACATTTAAAATTAAAAACAATATTAACAGATTATGCCAAAAGCAAGTGGAGGGGGCTTAGCTGTAACATTGGCGTTTGCACTGAGTATTATAAGTGTCAACAAAGCAGGTGGTTTCCTAACCTAGTTTAGAGGCTAATGTTTCTAATTATAACTGACCCAGATTAGACTGTTATTGATGTCTGTCTGTGTCAGTCACCTGCTAGTGCTGCTTTCAATTTCTTTTGTCCCTACCCTCTTCCTATAATGTGATATGTGAAGACAATCTTGTCTCATCAGCAGTAATGAATAACTGATAAGAAAACTAGGTAACACATTTCTGGTCTTGTCTATTGAGTTTTGATAGTGTACTAGAGAGTAAGTTAGATGATGTAAATCATTTACTTTATGTAGTTTCATTCATCTTCTTTGATATTGTTGCTTCCTACATTTGGCACTTTCGACATAATCATTCGATTTGAGGATTTAAATTTGTTTCATTCAAAGTTAGTCAACTGAAAATGTAAACTTAGTTTGAGATGAAGAATTTAATTTTATTTGGTGAAATTAATTCTGTAGTTTTTTTTTTTAATGTTTTTGTTTCCAATATATGAAATAAGACCAAATATCTAAAGTCTCTTATTTTATGGGTTTTTGTATTAGACTTGTAAAGCCTTTAAATCTAATTTCTTTTGAAAGCAGAATGTATTAAGAACTTAAAAAAAAAATTATTTCTTTGTTTTAAAAAAAAAATTCTTTTTAGAATTTTTTAAAAAGATTAAATTAAAATTTTTTATATAATATTATGTATTTATCTATAGGTAATCGAGCAAGTAGTCCAATGCCACCACGCCCTCCATCTAGTCAGTTAGATGGACAGATGTCCCAGTCTCAAATGTCAAATCAAGGTAATTTCTTTCATTCTTTTAAAATTTTGGTGCTTCATCAGGGGAGGAAAAAAAGCTTTTAAAAGCTTTATAATGTATAAACTAAATAATTTATAAAATAAGTTTTTACTTTAAATTTGACTTTTTATGTAAAAATAGCAATTAGTCGGTAATACAAGTTGTATTCAAGTTTTGGTTATTAAGTATTTATAAAATTCTCTGAAAGACAACTTAGTGCTGTACAAATGGTTCATTACTAATGAACCATTATTAAAACTCCTTGGTTTTTACTTCCTGGAAGGATTACAATTATGAGTGGTATTTTACGTAAAAGATATAGGATGGAAAATTTTTATTTGAATAAAAAAGCAAGTGGACACCAGAATGCTGGTTGGTTTTCAGATTTTATAAATTTATATTTTGCTATAGGAATTATGTGTGATTGTAAATTTTAAGTTTTTAACCCTTTAAACTCCTTATCACATGAATACTGTTAAAAATTAGAAAATCAAAAGTTTACTATTTAGTTTACACTAGTGCAGCAATTTCATCTGACTGGGTTACCCTGTAAAAAAAAAAAAAAAAATTCTCAGCATGTTTTACTGCATGATGACTATCAAGTGTGTTGTATTAACTTGCCTCAAATGCTTTTGAATGTAATGGTTTGGTCACTTCAATTAATGCTGTCCTGCATTATTCAAAATTTGAATTCCTAGCAGAGTGCTTTAGCAATATAACAAAAATACTTTTCATCTTTACCTCTCTCTCCCTTTTTCTCCTCCCCTCTCTCTTGTCCTTTTTTCTCTTTCTCTCTTTTCTTCTCCCCTTTCTCTTCACCCACTCATCCTTTTCTTCTTGCTCTTATTCTTCAATCTTAGTCTTTTTTTCCTCAGTCTCTCCTATTCTGTTGCTACCCCCCCTCTCTCTCTTGCTTTGCTGTTTCTCCCCACCCTAGTTTCTCTTCCTCTGTCTTACCTTTGTCTCTCTCATCCTGCCATTTTTTAACACCCTCCATCTCTCCTGCTCTGCTATTTCTTTTCTTTCTCTCTCTCTCTTTCTACCGTTTCTTTTTTCTCACTCTCTCTACTGTTTCTTTTTTTCCTCACTCTCTCTCCCTCTACTGTTTCTTTTTTTCCTCACTCTCTCTCCCTCTACTGTTTCTTTTTTTCCTCACTCTCTCTCCCTCTACTGTTTCTTTTTTTCCTCTCTCTCTCTCTCTCTACTGTTTCTTTCTCTCTCTCTCTCTCTACCGTTTCTTTTTTTCTCACTCTCTCTGCCGTTTCTTTTTTTTCTCACTCTCTCTCTCTCTACCGTTTCTTTTTTTCTCACTCTCTCTCTCTCTCTACCGTTTCTTTTTTTCTCCCTCTCTCTCTCTCTACCGTTTCTTTTTTTCTCCTCACTCTCTCTCTCTACCGTTTCTTTTTTTCCTCATTCTCTCTCTACCGTTTCTTTTTTTCTCACTCTCTCTCTCTCTCTACCGTTTCTTTTTTTCTCACTCTCTCTCTACCGTTTCTTTTTTTCTCACTCTCTCTCTCTACCGTTTCTTTTTTTCTCACTCTCTCTCTGCCGTTTCTTTTTTTTTCACTCTCTCTCTGCCGTTTCTTTTTTCTCACTCTCTCTCACTGCCGTTTCTTTTTTTCTCACTCTCTCTCTCTCTCTCTCTCTGCCGTTTCTTTTTTTTCAATACCATTTCTTCTCTTTTTTTTCAATACCATTTCTTCTCTTTTTTTTAATACCATTTCTTCTCTTTTTTTTTAATACCATTTCTTCTCTTTTTTTTAATACCATTTCTTCTCTTTTTTTCAATACCATTTCTTCTCTTTTTTTTCAATACCATTTCTTCTCTTTTTTTTCAATGCCATTTCTTCTCTTTTTTTTTTTCAATGCCATTTCTTCTTTTTTTTTTTTTTTAATGCCATTTCTTCTCCTCTTTTTTTTTTTTTTTTTTTTTTTTTTTTTTTTTTTTTTTCAATGCCATTTCTTCTCTTTTTTTTTTTTTTTTCAATGCCATTTCTTCTCTTTTTTTTTTTTTTTCAATGCCATTCTTCTCTTTTTTTTTTTTTTTTTTTCAGTGCCATTTCTTCTCTTCTTTCTTCTCACCCTGTCTTGTCCCTCGTCTTTTTTCCTTTCCTCTCTTCAGATACTAAAATCTGTCATAATTACATTGTTCATTGTTTTTATTGATTGAGAAAAATCTTATTTAAAAAAAAATACTAATTAATATGAAAAATAAACCCATTCAAAATAAGTATATTTTTGCTTTAGCATGAACCCAAATGTTAAATTTAGAAAGCTAATTTCTGCTGGTAATTGAAGATTTGGTTAAAATGTTTTATCTTTCTTATAATGGTAATAGATTAAGAATTAAAGATCCCTAACTCATAATTTATTTTATGTACACACCATTAAAATACAAAAACATGTGAATACATGTGTTATTGTTAAGTTAAAAAAAAAAAAAGTAGCAAAACTAACAAAAGATCTCTTGTGAATTATAAAGTTAATGCTTGAGTATCTGTAATTTTCTTAGGCTTTGGTCAGCATATAATGCCTCCTCCAGTTGGCCCTAATCAGATGTACAACACTGGGAGTAAACCAATGGCAGGGATGAATGCTGTAGCTGCCTCAGCCTCTCAGATGGGAGGCCATTTTAGCCAGTACAATTCCCAGTTTCCTGGTGAGTAATCACTGTTTAGTTCTGTAGCTTATCTTTTGAGTACTGATGAAAAAAACCAACTTCTTACCTCCCACAATCCACTAATTTTTTAAAAATTGATTTAAACATGTATCCTAACCTTATTTTCAGATGTCAGGAGAAAGAAAAGTCTTTGTAGCTGATGCATTTGTTACCCCTCTTATTTCAAGTGAATTGATACATTCTAATATTGCTTTTAACCTCTTCAAGTTATATAATCTCAAAATGCTAAATGCTTTTATTTCTAGGGAGATGCTCCAATTTATTTTGTCTTCTGAATAATTCCTTAGAAATACCTTAGTAAACTAAATACTGCATGTAATGAAAAAACCCTTAGCATTCAATAATGTTAATTCATTTCTAAACAAAGGCATGTTTAACATTGGGAATTTAATTACTGGAATTATGATATTAGGTGCATGGATTGAAAGATGGTCTAAATTTTAGGCTCATCTTAGAGTAGACTTTATGGCATTTAAATTTGCAAAAAAGACAAAACTTGTTTTCTGCATGTGATTAATTTCTACAGACTTTAACCAAACTCATTGAAATTTTTTTTAAAATTTCATATTTACTTTAAAAATGTTTCTTTTCCTCTCTCCTCTTTTCAAAGGGTCGTCTTATGAATTTTAGTAAAAGTTACTATTACTGCCATTAAAATCTTAGTGTTTTCATATAATTTATGTATTTTGCACTGGAAATATAGTATATATAGTATCTGTTATTTGATTGAACTGTTGAGTCTATTCATTTGTTTGCTTTTTATAAAGCCGACATTTTAAAATATATTGTTGTCTAGCTCATGATTTATGTAAGAAAATGGTGTGGGGGATGTCCTTAATCAATTTTAAATTACTTTGCAAAGTAAAAGTTACAACAGTGACAGGGTAAAATAAAAGAACTAAAAATGCTTTGATGTGATATCAGTTTTGTACTAGCATGTTATATAATTAATGTGTAGAAAAAAGTTTGTTGAAAGCACATAATTCATCATCTATATTGTCAAGTGTTCAAAAAAAACAATTTAAAAAAATTTTTTTTTTTTTTCAGACTTATGAAAAGAAGCAGAAACCTCCTTTCTCCCCCCCCCCCACTTATTACAAAATGAGAAAATAACTTTTTTACCAGTTGTAAAAAAACTTAAATTTTATTTAAAAAAAAATTCTCAAAATTTCATTCTGCACTTGTAATTTTTATTTAAGGGTCCAAACTATTGAATTTATTATTTCTCTTTGGTGAAATTACTAAATTCTTTCTGTTTTCAAGGGCTTCAGAGGCCATGTAGCATAATTTTCAGGATCTTTTTCACTTTGTGAAGTGGTTTATATTCAGTGGGATACCTATATCACTTGCAAAATGAATTGATGTTTGTATCCTTCGAGTTTGCTTGGAATTTGCAGATACCTTTGTGATTGTTGCATTGAATCTGAAAAAAAAAATGCTGAAGAAACAATATGAAAAAGATGAAACTTAGCAAGATGAGTTGAAAGCTTCTTTCATACTCACAAATGCTCATAGATTTTAATTTTTTTGTGGTACCTAACCCTTTTTTAGATGCCATTTAAGATAATTTAAATAATTTTTTCAGATATTTTTTGAATGTTTTGTAATTAGAAAGTATTTTTTGTTATTCTTCTGAACCTTATGATCAACAAAAATCTGCAGATTTTCCCAAATAGATATCCTAAAGAATTTAAACCTTTTATTTTCTCTCTATCTTGCTTTCTTTCTACCTTCTACTTTTCTTTTTCCTTTTCCTTTAGCCTTTCACTAAACTATATTAGCAATCTGATTTTTCATTTTTGCTTCTTCCTCAGTCGGTGATCTGCTTTAGATTTGCTTTTACCTTTGACACAATCTTTCCTTTGCTTCTAGGAAGTTTCCATCGACAACAGAACCCTGCAGGGATGCAGAATTATCCCCAGCAAAATGTGTACAATGGACCCAACCAAATGAGCTCCTTATCTGGAGGATCTTTGTACAGTAGTATGCCTATGAATAGAAATATGTCCTCACAATCTAACTACAATAGTGCAAGCTATCCACAAACTGGGAATATGAACTCACAGTGTAGCAATTATAACAGTCATAGTAGTTCTGCAGTTCCTGGTGGACCACCTCTTCATGGAGGACCAAGTTCAAACCATTCACTGAATTCCATGCAACAGCCACCACCACAGGCCTCACCTCTTCCCTCGCATCCTCACCCTTCCCATCAGAGTGCTGGGAGTGCCAACAACATGAGCATGTCACCGGGTGGACAATGTGCAACACCATCCATTGTACCCGGAGTGAAAGGTGCACATGCAGCAGCTCAGGCAGCAATGATTGCAGCTGCCAATACTGCTGCTGCTACTCGTACACATCAGCTGCGAACAGGAGCTTCTGCCGGCCAACCACCACAACCCAGAATGTACCCTCCTCCAGGAATGGGACCTGGTGGCCCTTCATCCTCCCACCTTGGACCGATGAACTTTTCACCTGCCATCAACAACATTCCTAGTTCATCTGGTGGTCAGTTTACCTCTTCAGTGTCTCAAACATCAGTGCCTAACTCTATGACTCAGCAATCAAGCTCTTGTAGTCCAGGCAGTCCCTCTGCAGCCAGTTCACAAAGTTCCAACACCGTTAGTGCTAATTCCAATCGAACTTTGGACTCTATGAAACAAACGGTCCCTTCAATGTCTAAAGAAGGATGTTTACCAGCTAACTGTGGCAGCAATACTAGTGTAATGATTCCACCGCCAGTCAGCTCAGGTATGGATGGCATGGTAATGCCACCGCAGAATAACTGCTCAGAGGAAGGAAAGCCTGTTGATGATAACAGTGATTGTAACAGTGATGGCAGTAGTAATCGCCTCATCACGGCTGGCAGTACAGAGTCATCTGGTGTCCCAAGTTCGATACCACCAGCAGCACGACATAGTCCTGCTGCCACACCTACTTCCTCCTCAGTGCCTGTCAGCCAACATGTATGTGCAAGCAGTCAGGGTCCTAATTCGAATAATTTATCCTTAGATGACAGTCACAACACAACCACTTCTACTGCAAATTCTAGTGCAGGTAACCACTGCTTTGGTCTTGTCTTCCGCACAGCTTTTGCTTCTGTTAGTCTGGCCGCTTGTTGGCCTTTTTTATCTTTTTTTTACTCTTTCTATATTGGATCTTTTCATTCATTTTTATTTTTATTTATCACTTTTATTTTATTCCTCAGATTTATTCTTCATAGCAACAGCTTGTTCAGATAACAGCACTCCTTTTTTTTTTTTTTTTTTTTTTTTTTTTTCTGTAAACATTTGTATAGTCATTTGGCAGCTTATTTTATATTTAAAAAAAAAAAAATTGTCCCCCTTCACCACTTTCATTAAATTTTTTTTTTTCTGATCATGCACTTTTGTTAGAAAAAGTTGTCTTGCTTTGCTTTATTTGTATTTTAAACATGCCTTAGTTTTGTAATTTTTGTCATCTGCTTATGAAATGTTCCTTATCTTTTTAAAGGTATTTTGTTGTATTTCCTTTTTTTTTTTTTTTTTTTTTTTTTTTCAAATTTGTCTTGTCTTGTTTTGTTTTGTTGGTAAAACAATGAGTGCATGTTGTGTTGTTCAGTTATGTTATAATTAGTTGACTGTATTTATTAGGAATAATTAAGAGTTGTGAAGATAACTTTCATGATGGGTTTAGCTTCAAGTGGTATCTCTAATACAGGTTCTTGCATAGTTATAGTTGTAAAAGATCAAATTCTTAAAGTTAGTATGATGAATCATAGATCAATATTAGAAAATTGTTTTAGTTTAAAAAGAAAATAAAAATAACCAAATTATTTTGGAAATTATTTACTGTGATAGTAATTTTACACAGATCATGTAACATTTATCCTTGTATTAGATTTATTGTTTTTGTTTCACAGACTACAGAATCTAACAGTCATTAGCAGACATGAAGCTGGTTGAAGGAATAATTATATTCGATTGTTAGTGTTTTGTAACAATTTACTTTTTCTTTATCACTGAAAATAATGTTCAGTTATTGTAGCTTCACATTTGGATAAACTGGCAGTGGAGCTTTTGCATTTTATTTATCCTAATCTATAAACTATTATATTTTTTCATCTCCAGCAAATCATTTTAAAACTGACAATAAATGGTTTGTTCTTTTAGAATGTTATTTATTTACTTTCTTTCAAGTTAGGAAATCTTGTTTTCCCATAGAACTTAAAGTCTTTATATTATGGGAATAATCAGAAAAATTTATCTTGACTTCACTGCTTAGTTTGTGGTTACTGTCTGCTATTAGCACATTCTGATTTTTGTAGCCACAAATATTATTCCTTTTTAAAAATGGTTATCAGTTTATCTTTCTCTCTATTCTCAACAAATTTTTGTTACTACAATTATTTTTTCTTCAACTAACCCCAACTATTTTTATGATGTATTATGCAGAAGAATTTCTTTTAAAATGAAATTTCTTATTTGATTTTGAAATTACTTAGAAAAATCCTACCTTGTCATTGATTTGCACAGTTAAAAATATCATTTGTTTTCTGTTGACAGGATTTAAAATAAAAATTTTTCCACATTTATTTTCAGTATTGTTTTGATCAGCATGGTTTTATTACCAATTTTGCTAACTGATCCTTAGTAGAATTGATAAATTTATGTTGCAAAGAAGTCTTTGCCTCTGAAGTTTGCATGTATCAATAATCTCACACAGACACACACACAGATTTGATTGTATTTGCTCCAAAGTTGAACTGCATGATAGTAGTTAGTGTTCTTTGCATGTTTAATGCTCCTTTTTAAATAATATTTTGAATGGTCAAGAGGAACATTTCTCTTTTCTGTCAAGAATTTTACTAATTCCTTACACAGCAAATTGTCTTTTGAAACGTTTGTTCCTTTCTCAAATAAAGGTTCCATTTTCATACTATTTATGCCCTCTGTGTGTGCATGTGTGCCATAAACAAACATAAGCAAAGTTGATAAATTATTGTAACAAGTTTAAATATATTTTAACCAACTCTTTGAAACAAAATATGTATTAAATTTTTAAAAAAAATTTATTAGCTAAATTTTATTTAATATTTATCTGAAATGATTTTTGGATATTTTTATTTGTTGTTTTTACATGTCTTTTCTTTTGAATTTTAGGAAAATATTGGCTTGGTCAAGAAACCCCCCCCCAATGAATTCTAATTTTTCTTTATAATAAATGCTGATTTTTATTGGCTCTTTTTTGCAGGTAATACAGCTACTATGGTTACTCAAGCAATCACAGCTCCTGTCACCAGTGTTGTGGAATCAATGAGTAATGACAGCCAACAGGATCTACTTTCAACTTATAGCATTTCACCAATGGTCAATTCAACTTCAACAGGAGCACCTATGTCATCTGATGAGCCACCTGAGAAGAAGAAAAAGGTTAGTCTAATTACTAGTTTTTAAATTTATTTCTGTTGAAGCAAGAAGTTTTCAATTTCCTAAAATTTATCTTGTTTGGTGATTTTTAAGTAGATTTAAGAAAAAATAGAGAATCTCTAGTAATTCATAAAAAAAAATGTACACACGCTTCTCTTTCTAAAGTGTTGTGAATTAGAATTTTTTGAGATTTTTAAAAGGTTCTGTAAATGGTGACTGATTTTCTTTGATATTTGACAGCAAATCATCCTTTTATTTTATTGCTTTTAATTTTTAAGGAAACATCTTAATGTTTCCTTTCGTGAATTCAGTAAATAAGAATTATAAAAGATAAATGATTTTAAGAAATATTAGGTTTGTCAGAAAACCCTAGTCTTGAAATTAATATCAATCACTAAAACTATTTTAATAGTTACAGATATCAGATCTGTTGAAAAATTCAAAAGAAAAAAGGGATGGTGATTATGATGCTCCAAATTCTTGTGTAGTATGTCTAAATCCTTGGTATCATAAAATAGTTATGTTTAAAATGTACTATTATTGATAATGCTTAATTGACTTGTTTATCATCATTGCATTTAATTAGTCTTTTGTTTAATCCACTTCAATTCTTGATTATATTCTTTGGCTAAAGTGATCCTCTTAGTGATTTAAATTTGATAGTATTATATTCACTAATTTTTTTTTAAATCCCAAAATTTTTTTGCATATGTTTTTCTTCTAATTAAGTGTTAGGCTATATTTTTTAAGCTTAACATTTGAAACACACTTTATATAAACTTATGACTGCATAATTTTTTCCCTACAATCCAGTGCTTTAATTGTATATGCATTTTTAATAGCCTATTCTGAGTACTTAATATCATAATTTATTTTTTTTAGTTCTGCAGTAAAATGTACTGCGAATGAAGTATCTTTCCCTAATAGATTTGCATGTGTGTTTAAAACTGCTTGTTTTAGACAGTGTTTTTTCTAATGGCACATCAAACTTAGACTTCAGTCTGTGTGCGTGTGTGTGTGTTTTTGTGTGTCACCAAATTTGAGTCTAATCTTTTATTTAAAGGGATGCTTACCAGTTTGTGACAAATTCTTTGTCAGAATTTTATATTTTCAGCTTTACTTGTGATGCTAAAAAACTTTATAAAATTCAATTTTAATTATAAGTTAGGAATCTATTGAAAAAAATTAAAGGGGCTTTATTTATATAACTAGAGCAAAAATGTATTTTTAAATGGAGTATCATGAATTGTGGATATAAATACCAAACTGATATTCCCTGTCATATGCGACAGAAAGCTGCAGCATATTCTCCACTATCCATTAGAAAAATTTTCAGTAATTCATGGAAGTTGTGTGTATGGGCCTGTGTGTATACGATCAGTTCAATTCAAATCTCCGGCTCTAGTAAAAATCTTGTCTTGTTATGAATTCTTGTAAGAACTGGAGACTAGGTAGTCATGTTGGTAAATAACTGTCCACATTTTCATAAGTGCTTCACAATATTTAGTATACTAAAATTGATTTCTTGAAATGTTTACCACTGTTTTAGAAAGTATATTTAAGAATTTCTTTCAATGTACTCTAATTAGTTTCTTTCTGCATATCCAGTTATAAGAAGTTTTCACTTACAGAAAAACATTTGGTAGAAAAGATCTAAGATATTGATCACATGGGTTTTTGGCTCTTTGGTCTGAATGTTTAAAAGATTAAAATGTTTTCACAAGTATTTCATCTTATGCTTTTCTTTTACAGGATTTCATTATAAGAAATGAAAAATGATTTCTTATCTATTGGAATCTAAAATGCTAATTCAATCTTTGTAAACTAAAATGTCTGAATTGAAAATAATTTGAAAGCTGATAATTTAATTTTTGCTTATGAATTTTGTAAACTTTGTAATGATGGAGTATAGAAATCTTCTTTGTTTGAAAGTATTAAGAATGGTCTAAAAGTTTCTCACAAATATATCCAATTTGATTTCCTGTAGGTCAATTTCCAAAAGTTTTTAAATCTTGTAAATTATTTGTTCAAAAGTATAACCATGCCAAGATTTGATGTTAGTAATCTATCCAGGTACTTTACCTACCTGCTTACCTCTTCTCCAGTTTTTGCTGATAGTTTTTTTTCTTTAGTTCTAGGATGGCATGTCCTGTAATCTGACAAACCTTTCTTATTTTTATTTTTATTTTATTTTTTTTTTTCCTTTTATAACCCCAGACCCATTCCAAAACTTTTTTCTTCCATTAAAGAAACAATTCTTTGTTTACCTTTTTAATCATATTTGACTGCTCTAATAAATCATTTTAATAGAATTAGCAGCAGATTTATTAGCTTTAGTTGAACTTTTTCAATTAGGGGAGGAATTTCTGTTGAAAATTGAAACAAAAATCAACATTTTTACATTGTCTTCCCAATCCCAAATGTCATTCCTTATGTTTTAAACTTGAATGATTGACATTCTATGACTCATAGTCTATAGAATTTTTACAATTGAAGGAAAAAGATTGATTAATGAATGAAAGTGTTTTTTGTTTTTTTAAATTTAACTTTTTTTTATTTAAAATTTTTTCCCTTTCATGTTAAAGTGCTTCCTATTGAAGTGGGAATTACTGCAACTTAATAGCTGGCTGGGGTAATGCCCCTGACACTCAAACTGGTCATTTTCACTAAAATATAAAGCCGAAATTTAGTATTTTTTCTTTTTAAAAACATTAAAAAAAAACTGAATGCTCTGTTATGTACAAAAGGTTCAGTGCCAGTCTATGTTCATTCTAGGATTGTGTTTCACATCCCCCAACACCGACCAATCTGTCCCAATCTCCAAGTGGAACAAGTGTGTCCTCCTATCCAGAGGAGATAGAGAACCTTAACAGTCCGACAAGCTGGTCGGTGGGCACTCCAGTAAGTGGGTTTGGGTTGTCGTCAGTTGTTCTCGGGGGTTAATGCTTTTGGTTTTTTACTCACTATATTGGTCCCTACTACTTTTTTCCTTAATTTTTATCTTTTCTCTCTATTTCTCTCTCTCTCTCTCCAACCCCACTTTTCTCTTCTCCCTGTTTTGAGTTCTTTCTCTCTCTCTCTCTCTCTCTCTCTCTCTCTCTCTCTGCTTTATTATTGGACCTTATCTGGAGCTTGGTGCACGCCACAACCCTTAACTCCCTCCCACTTCCTGCTTCTATTGGCATTTTGTTTCTGTCATTCACATTTACACCCCACTCCCTGCCACTTTTGTTTACATAACTGTATTGGTTTTTAGGTGGATTTTTTTTTCCTCTTTGCACAAACACAAAATATATTTGTATGTCCATATATGAAATAGTTGTGCAGTAAGTTGGCTTTTTATTATCCTGAATTACAGTAATACATATATACACAGTTTATTTACATTAATGAGAAATTTTTTTGCTAATAAAAAAAAAACTCTATCCAAGAAAAATAAAATAAAAAAAGATATTTATATAATGTTCCTTGTCCCCCCCCACGTCCCAGACATTTATACATTTTCATAATATTAGAAAAACAATATTGGCTGCCTGTTTTCTTTCTCATAAATATGAAATGTATATATCATAACTTGTTTGAATAAATATTTTCTTTAGAGATGAATTTGTTTCAGAAACCCAAGTATAATTTTTCAATTAAATTATTTCAGACTCAACAAAATTTACTTCTATTTTATCTGTACTCTGTAACTGCTCAGATATTAAACTTGATATCTTTTTATGTTACTTAATCTTAACTCCTGCTGCAATCTGATTGTACTTCAAATACAAATTTTGGTATTGACTGAATATCACAACTTTTTCATCTATGTTCATTAATTTTTAGATTAAAAACAATCTTATTCTATATTTTAGGAACTGTAATTTCAGGTTCCTCCCTTCAGCAATACACTTATAAATTTTTTCTGAATTACTGTGTTCTAATAAAATCAATTGACTTACTGTACAACTTGACAAAGCTGTTATAGTTTTAATTTTAATATTTTAAAAAATAACTTGACTGAATACTTTACTAAAATTCTGCATAATATACTTACTTCATTTATATACTAAATTATTAAAAGAAACTTTCGTCGGGATAATAAACTAATTAAATATTTAACCTTTGTAATACTTATATGAAAATTGTATTTTCAAGTTTTTCTACTTAAAACATAATCAAATTTCATTCCTTACATAAGTAGTATTTGTTAAAAATAAGTTAAGATCTAAAACAACTTCTAAAAATTCTTCTGCAATAGCCTGTCTTAGGGCATGGGTTTATAGCATATCAATCATTGTAGGTTATTTAATGCCAAATCCAGTTTATTCATATATATTTGATATATATGATTTGTAAACATACGTCAACAAAGTTAGATAGTTCTATGTATTGCTATGTATCTAACATCAGTCATTTGATTACACACAGTTCAATGATCAAACGATTCAATTATGCATAAGTCAAGGTTAAATGTTTCCAAGTATTGCTACGTATCACTGACAATTCAAATAAGCTTCATTTATTTACACTCACTTAAATGGTCAAAGAGTTCTTTTTCAAACAATTCAATTTTGCATGAGTCATTTGTTGGTACTCAGTTTAAATGTCAAACAGTTCTATTTGATTCATAGATAGGACCCTATCCAGTATTGTGACTCTAAAATGAGTTGACATATATTGTCATATTTTTCTATCATTAACTGGTAACACAGTTTTAGTTTGAACTGCAAAAATTAGGGATTAGTTTTATTCCTTTAATTGCATAGAAAATTCATTTTGAATGAAAATAAGTTTACAGAAATGTATAATTGCCTTTGTTAGTGATACTAGTTTAGTACAACTAATTGATACTACTTTTAACTCCTGGGCACCTCTGGTGGTGTAATGGTTAGCGAGTTAGACTAGCAAACCTACACGAGTGAGTTCGAGTCTCATTGGGTGCCCCATTCATTTGGCCTTGTGCTAAATCGAAGTAAAGACCTTCGTAAATTACTACTACTTTTAACTCCTGAGTCCAAATTTATCATCTGTCAGTTGACTGATCTCCACACCAGTAAACCAGTAATTTGTTGTCAAGAGGAAAATAAAAGTACCTGGGGTTAAAAATTTAAATAATTTTGATGCTCATGTTTACAATGTAAAAAAGTTTCAGTTGTACTTTGTTTTAATACTTGGATGAGCACAACATATTTTAATTATTTTGAGAGAAACTAATTCCATATATTGCTAAAACCTAGAAGTATATACTTCCTTGACTACCAACTCACTACTTTAGATATTATTAAAATGAAAAATAGTAGGTTAAAATTTACTCATAAAAGCAGTGGATATTTTTAGTTTTCCGAAAAGCGAAAAGTACATTTAAAGCCATTTTAAAGTTCATGTTAAATTTTTGTAGGTTATAAGATTCAGTGTTTGTTCTAAAAAAAGAAAAAAAATTATTAGGATTGGGTACCTTACATAGTAATTTGAATGAATTTTATTCAATAAATTTTTTCCTATTTTTTTATTCTTTTGTAAACCATGTGTCTAATCATTGGCTGACTGATGTGTGGTTGTAATCTTTCAAATGTCTAAGCCAACTTTATAAAATCTGTACATACAAGTATGGTGCACCTTTCCTTTTCCTCCCCATCTGTCCTGCCTGCACAATAACACTTTTCTTTTCTCCCTTGATGTACTGATGAATTTACTTTGCATGTTTGTCTCTTGTACTTTTGTTGTTTGTTTTTTCCTAAATGAAACATTTTTATTAGGTTGTTGGAATTAGTGATCATCATTCAATGAAAGCTGCTCCAGCAATTAGCACACATTTCCATAGTTGTTCATCTTGTGCTTTCATTATTCTGTTAATGTTCAATTGTTTGTTCTTCACATCCTCTGGTGCTGGTTTGTTTTTATCATTAGAATGACTGTGTGTGTGTGTGTATGTGTATATATATATATATATAATATATATATATATATATATATACACACTTCTTGGTGTAGGTTGGATGGGTGCTGTTGATTTATTGTGATGGTGTTTCTGCAATGATCATTGCTACATGTGTTCACGTTTTTGATTTAAAAGAAAAATTCTTGCGTTTTTAATTGTAATGATCCTGTGGGTCTTGTTTTCTCTATCAAGCTACTGACTTTCTCCCCCCCCCTTTTTTTTTTACCTCGATTAATAGTTAATTGATAATTTCTGTATGGTCTCTTTAATCTTTTGGATGATATTAAGAAATTTAATTTAGGGTGTTTTGGTTTTTTTTAAACATCACTTAATTACAAATTTACTATCTTTTACTTGAATTTAGAACAGCTGAAAATATAATCCTGATTAATTGTTTTTATATATATATATATATAATATATACACACACACACACACACACACATATGCCTTCAAAGTTATTTGAATAAAATATATTACAAGCAAGATCCTTTTTTTAGAAATAGAAAAAAGGCCAGCATATATTTAAATTAAATATTTACATACTTTCTAAGTGAAGATGGAACTTATATTTCTGGTATTTGAGTATCCAGATAGTGCATGATTACAGAAAAATGCTAATTATATTACACACAATTGCATGAATGATAAAATTTGGGAATGTGGTTTCAATAGTTTAAAGTTAATTTTTGGCAGATATGTGTTACTGCATTATTTTTAATATTTTTTATCACACACACACACACACACACACACACACACACACACACACACACACACACACACACACACACACACACACACACACACACGTAACCTTTCTCTCCTTGAATATTCTATTATTTTTTGGTTATTTATTCTACCTATCTTTTATTAAATCCTTATATTATTTTCTGTTTTTAATTATATTTTCTTGTTAGTGTGTGTGTGTGTCTAATATATGCACGCACAAATACTATTATTGCTATGAAAAATCAGTATATTAACTAACAAAAAACTTAAGGAATTTTATGTTTAAATTGAAAATTTATTTCAATAGTTGAAAAGATTATCTTTTCTTAATTAGTTGTAAAAATAAGTTTCATTGATATACATTCCTATTCAGAATCTATTTTGCATTCTGCATGGCTAAACAATTTTTAAAAATTTTATTTTTATTTTTTCAAACCTGCATTTGAACTAACAATATTCACACAAATTTTTAATCTTTTTATCCACTTTAATTTGATGAGATATATAATTTTGTAACATTCCTTGTGTATGACATCGTGATCTATTGTAGTGTAAATAAAATAGACAAATTCATTAAGCTATTTTTTCCTTGAGTGGGTTTGAAGATTAGCTGCCCATATTATACTATAATTATTTCATTTTAGATATTCCCCTTTCTGATCCTCATTTTAGTGTAAAACTTTTTAGATTAAATTTTTTAAATTTTTTTTATAAATATGCATATTTAATCATTTTCATGTCTTAGTGTATCTCTATATATTTTAAGTATGTAGAAGTAAAATTTGTTTGTTTTTATGTAAAACGATATAGTATTTTTAGATTTAAGTTTGATGTTAACATTTTTGATAAAATATTTCTTATTTGTAGATACTTATTAATGTTTTCTGTATTCTTCTTTTCCTTCCCTATTCCCCATTTTTCCATCTTCACCAGAAACCTAACCAGTCTGCAGATTTGCACAAGCTGTACACAATGGGTGATGAACCTGACAGAAAAATATTTCTTGATAGACTATTTTATTTTTTGGAAGAAAAGGGTTCTCCAATTACATCTATGCCTCAGATTAGCAAACAACCTCTGGATCTTTACAAGCTTTATCATAGCGTAAAAGAAAAAGGAGGAATGGTTGAGGTAAGTGTGATATTACTATTTAGTTTTTGTTTTTTATCATATTAATTTGACATAAGATTTCATTATTTGTATATTAAATTTCTTTATCCATGTTTGCTCTCCTCATCTTTGTACATTTGGAAGGATTTGTTTTTCTTATTTTCATACTTGTATTATCATTTAAAATTTTTTACTTAGATTTGTACAAGATAAATTAGTTAAGATGTGTGCAAAAATTCCCAGTTCCCTCTATTCTGAAAACTAAACACTAGATACACTTTTTAAAAAAATTTATTTATTTTTTATTGAAAAGAAAACACAATGTTGAAATTAATAGCACATACACCCAATAAAATCCAATTTTTAGATTGAGTTCATAAAGAATTTGAAAAATCTCATCTGGATCTGAAGCTTTCCAACTTGCTATACATTTAGTAATGTGTGCATGTTTTTTTTTTGTTTTTTTTTTGTTTTTTGGTGTGTGAGTGAAACTATATTACCTAATTATATTGTATAATTCTTCATTTAAAAGTATTCTAACTTTGTATTCCATTGTTTTGTATAGGTGAATAAAGCCAAGAAATGGAAAGAGATCTGTGCTGTTGTAAACATTGGCTCCTCAGCAAGTGCTGCATTTACTCTGAAAAAGAATTACGTAAAATATTTGTTTGCACTTGAATGCAAATATGACAAAGGAGGCATTGATCCAGCTCCCATTTTAGCCCAGATGGAAGCTGCAATGCAACAGAAACGGGAAAGCAAACAGAGAAGAGCCCCCTCGCCTGGTATCTAACTTTTAATTACCTTTCTGATAAATGTGCATTTAATGTTTGTATGCTCATTTGTTTTATCTATGATATTAGTTTTTGGGACTAATTCTGGGAGAGGAAAGGTTAGATTTAAAAGTAAGTTTTTCTTAGTTGAGTTTATAATGTAATCAACATAGAACTTAAAAGTAAATTGGTAAATAAAGTTATACTAAATATTTTATTAGTTGAACAATTACGCTGTGTTTATTCAGTAATAATCTAATTCACTTCATAAAATCTGTATGTAATGGCATTTATATTATGACTTCAATCTATTTCAGCTGGTTCTCAAGGATCTTCCCAAGATGCATTCCGGCCTCCAAGCACTCCAAATAGCAACAGCCAAGGAATGGATCCTTTCTCTCCCAACATGCAACCATATATGGGTGGGCCTAACTCTGAACCCAACATGGGCCCAATGGGTTCGGGTATGATGCCCCATGGAAGCATGATGAACAGTATGAATCCTTCCAATAATATGATGAGCCAGAATTCTGTTGGTGGTCCAAATTCTGGTATGCTCCCTCCTCACCATATGTCATCTGGTCCAAACAGTATGCATGGCAGTATGATGCCTGGGAATATGCCACCTTCGAACAACATGATGGGGAATTCATATGCTCCCAACAACATGATGCCAAACAATATGGGTCCAAACAACTCTATGATGCCTAACAACATGGGTTCCTCTAGCAATAACATGCTTGGTAATAACATGGGGCCTTCCAATAACAATCTAGCTTCAAACATGACTCAGCCAGCTCCTCCTCCTCAAAATGAAAGTGACAGTGTTAGTGTGCAAGACCCATTTGCAGATGATCCATGTCCAAGTGGTCCAAGCTATCCAAGGCAGAGTATGAACTCACAAATGCCTACATACTCTGGTATGCAATCTCAAACTACAATGTCTGGGGCATATGGTTTCAACAGACAGAATGCTCAACATGGAATGTCCCCATATTCAAATATGAGCCAACAGTCTATGAACAATTACTCAGAAAACCGAATAGGTCAGAATGAACAATATAATGATGCATACCGAAGGACTATGGGTATGGACAATTTTAATAGTAATAATAGAAACACTGAAAATTTTGCTCCTGGAAATAACCAGTTTGGGCCTAGGAATAGTCAAGGATCAGGTGCACAGTTTCCTTTTGGGCAGCAATTTGACAGAGAAAGGTAGTTTAAAATATTTCACCTTTTGTCATTAAATTAGTTTTTCTTGCTTCTGTTGTAGTTTGTTTAATATGTACAATGTTTTCTTGGTTTATTAATGATTTTTTAGTACACATATTTTAACAGTTGTGTGTATATGTATGCCCCCCCCTATCTTTACATGTTTTAAGTAGGTGTCTGTTTCTTACATTATCTAATTAATAGTAAATAACAAAAAGAATATAGTACAAATTTTAGTGGCTGCTTGGTAGCAAAAAAGTTTTGAAATATCATTTATATTTCATCATATCATATTGTTGCCAACAACCTTCATTGACTCTGAGGCCAGATATGTTTTGCACATAAATTTATATTGATTTACAATATCTGCAGAGTTTAGTTAACTTTTATTTTTATTCTTCAGACATTTTATACTGAATTAGTCTAGTTGGTAGTTGATTAGAATTCAATAATTTAACTTAACTTTTGAGCATATGTTAGACTTTTTTCATTCTTTTTAATTACACAATTTAATTATGTTACCTTTACTACATTTTTTTATTTTCAAAGTAACCTATAAACTATAAGGAAATGATACTACACTCATGATTCTTAAGGTATTTTTGTTATAGAGCAAGATTTTTCTCTCTAATGGATGATAATTTTTCTAAGAATGGTTGACCTTTTTATCCATAAGGATTATCGGTATTTTAGCTTTTATTCATGCTATCTTTTATTAAAAAAAAAGAAGTATATAATTATCTAAAAACTACAATATTAATAAATCTAAAGCTACTTCTCATCATTAATGGGAACAATAAACTCCTACTTTACTGCATGCATTCTCATATTCTATTCCTTTTAAAAATGAAATATATCATGATAGAAGACAAGCATTTTATTAAATGTTTTTTAAATTCTTTTTATTACCAACTATATTTGGTATTTTGTCATGGAAAGCATTTGTAACAAGATTATCAGTTAGTGCATTTATGTGTTGTAACTAAAACCATAATACTAGATTAGAAAGGTGGCCATAATAACTCATTGAAAAATCTTTCCTGTGTTTTGATAAAATTGTATATTTATTCTCACAACAATGGCCTGGTATACTTAGTTTTAAATCATTCTGCATATTTGACTATTTTTAAATGGATGTACTTACTACTTTTGTATGCTTGATTTATATGAAGTAAACTCATAAAAAAATAATGCTATTATTAGAAAATGTTACATTTTGATTTAATGTAATCCTCTTGCCTATTCAAGACATTGTTCAAGTCAGTTGGTCAGTCTTAATGCTAGCTCCTTTCTTACTGTAGGTATGTTTGCCAAAACCTTACCTTGACCTGGAGTTTATTTCTTGGTTTGGGTTTTTGGCATGTCAACCATTGTAAGTTATTTAATGCCAAATCTATTTTTATACACATAAACAGTTCCATTTAGCATAAGTACAGTTTTTGTTTACACACAGTTAAATGTAAAAACAGTTCTATTTCAAACAATTCATTTTTGCATAAGTACATTTTAGTTCTATTTGACCCATAGATAGGACCCTATCAAGTGCTAATACTCCAGGCCAGAGTGGACCTGGGAGCGATGGCAATAAAGGAGTACTCTGCATTCCCAGAGCCTCACCATCAAATTGTTGAGTGTCATATCCAGGACACATGTTGGGGGAGTCTTACTCCTCTGCAGAGGTGCAGTCAGTATATTCTATAGCCTCAGCCTACTGGGCCAAATATGTGATGAATTTAAAAGTAAGATTAGTTTTTCCGTGATTATAGATGTATTTCCTGCTCTGTACACTATATTGCTGATTTTTATATTTTATAAACTTAGTTTCATTTTATTATTGATTTAGTTTTAGCTTCTATTACAAGTGTTTTTTAAAATTTTTTAAATCAAATATCTGAAATTTTCTCACTTATGTAAGTACTCATTTGTTGGATATTTCTGTTAGCATAGCCTATTTTATATATTATTACTTCTGATCATCTGGAAGTTTTTGTTATTTCCATAAACTTCTAGCAGTTTAAATCTGCCCAATTATGATTTAATATGCATCTTATAAAAATTTGTGTAAAGAAAGCTGTTTGCTTTCTATGATCTACAATGTTGATTCTTTATATTTTATTTGCTTAAAGTATATAATAAACTGTACTAGACGGTGAAACATAGAAATACTAAATATTTCTCATTTCACTACGAGTTCTTGGGTAAAGCTTGTTAACTGACTATAGGTCTCCTCAAACTCTTTGAACAACAAAACAAAAATCCTTTGCTATCAAACAGTAGTGTTCAGCTATGTAGGAAAAATATTTATCTACATAATCCAATGCATCTTTTTCTCCCCTGCCCCCTAAAAAAAAACAACAAAAAAAACGTAAAAATCTGTATTATCTGCTTATTAGGCTGCAGTTAGGTATATGTAACATGGTTGATTTAAACAAAGGGATTTCATTTGTATATGTGTGGTCAAACACAAAAATTTCTTAGTCCTTGCTATCAGCGTCAGAATATTATCTCATCCTCTTCTGACTTTTTTGTGCGCTAGAGAGGTACTGTGTCAGGGTTAGAATCCCTAGAATTAATCATCTCAGCTGAGATTGACAAACAGATGCCACTTAAAATTCCATGTAGCCAAATTCCTTTTCAAACATTTGATAATGTGTGAAATAACTTGAATTGATATTTAAAAAAAATATTAAATTATTGGCTAACTAACCGTAACTATATTATTTCACCACTTTTACAGTAAAGAATTTTAAAATATTCCATTTCTTTAAAATAAGTCTTGCAGTGGAACATCTTATTTTATTGTTTCAACTAAGTAGCTCATTATATTATGAGTATCATTCAGTTTCTTCACAGGATCCATATGATCATTTGAGTGTTTTGTGTTTTATTTCTATTTTTAAATTTTTTTTCTTTTTAATTAATAATTTTAGTAAAAATACAAATTGTTATTTTAATTGCTTACATTTTAATTACTTAATAATTTTAATATGATTTTATTAATTTTTCTTTATTGATAATATTTTGTTATTTGAAGTTTTAAGGGGAAAAAAATGTGTGTGTGTGTATATATATATATATATATATATATATAGATAAAATTTCCTGTAAATTAGATTATAAGAACTGAATTGATAGAACTGAAGTCAAGGTTTGAAATCAGGAGTTTAAGTATGCATGAATATCTTCAAAAAACTTTCATTTTATCATTTTTATTTTTTTAAAAGTATTTTGTAATATGCTTGAAGCATTGCACAATTTATTTTATTGTATTGTATTAATTTAGAGGGCTATTAGAATGCAAAATAATAATTGTGTCTAATTAATTTCAAAGTAAAAACTTCATCATCAGACTTGGTTTTTTAATAAACATGGTGTTGGATGTTCAAAGTTTTTGAACGATGTAAACATGGTGTCATGTGGGGTGTTAAAACTTCATGCGGAATAGATGTGATTTCAGTTGTCCTAATCAATTTCATTTTACTTCATTTTATTTTTTATTTCATTTTTACTTTTTCAAAAACTTAAATATGTATTTAAAATGTGCATGTTAATAATATATTCTGTATTTAATCCTAACCTGCTGTTAATCTGAGGGTGTAACTTAGCTATTAAGTCTTCTTAATTCTGAAATTACCAACATTACATACTATTGCTTCTATTTTAATGGAAAAATTATTATTTTTGCATTTAATTAAAATGTTTACGGAATGAGGATGCATGTATTGAGGTGTTCTTTGATTCTGATGTGGAGGGGCCTGATTGTACTTCTTATATAAAAATTATGGCATTTTAAGTGAAGTAAACAATAGTGTAAGTTTTCTGTATATATTTGGATCTCTTATTGGGCAGTTGGCTATAGTGCATGTTGTGATAGTGTTATTTTTAGGCATTGACGTTGTGATGGTCCAGAGTGGGCCACATGTATATCTAATCCTTCCTTATAAATAGCCCTACGTATTTCTTAAATTATAATTTCATTGAAATGTGATAGTTTCAGGAAAAAGGTGTTAGAGGATATTTATAGTTTCTATTATTTATTATTATTTAAATGTTGTGTAATTGATGTTGGATAATTTTGTTTCTGAAGGTGTTTAAAGTGTGCAGTATGTGTAATTTTGTCTTTTTCTTTGCTGCACCTATTGTGAATTTGTTTAACTTCATTTATAATATATTCTGTTTTGGCACTGAGTGGAAGTGCTGATATGAAATGCACAAAGAGGCTTTTAGTGGTGGGTTTTCTATAGAAACTAGTAAGATTTATCAGTTGGTGATATTTAAAATCTCTGAGCAATAGGGACCCAGTGTTAGCTGGATGTTCTATCTAATACTGAATATTAATTTTTTAAAATTAATTTTTTTTTTTTTTTTGTCCATTTAAAAATGACTTTTTTTATATTATGACTAATGCATTAAATTAATAAGTTTAAAAAGAAAAATATTCTTGCTTTTTAAAGGTTTGATCAACCAAATCCTGTCAATTCCAATCAGCAATTCCGACCTCCCTCTCAGCCTGGAATGGTTACTCCACAACAACATCCAGAACAAATGTATCCTAGTCGCTATGGTAGTAATCAACAAATGAATCCAGTTCGGTCTCACACTCCTCAGCATGATCAGTATCCACCTCAGTCAGGATACCCTAACCAAAGTAATACTTTTGGCAGCCCTAGAGGAGTGGTACCTCAAGAACAATATCAGAATTACCCCAGTCAGCAATCTGGGTTTGGAGGACACCGACCACCTACTTCAAGAGATGTGCCTGCTGGAAATATGTATGGGACTCCAAATAAAAGATTTCCACCTGATGTTGAAAGGCGAGAAAATTTTAACATGTCTGGTCAGTATTTTCTACTAAATGTGTGTGTGTGTGTGTGTGTATGTGTGCGTGTGCGCGCGCGCGCACACAAGTGAGATTCATTGAGTAATTTATTTATAAATTGAAACTTGCATCATTTCATACACTGATATGAAAGAAAAAATTTCCTATAGTTTCTTAAATGTGATTGTGTAAGAATTTGACATACTCATAAGTTTTTCAGGTTTTTTTCTCCTTTATATTTATATTAATTTTTTTTCTTTCTGTGTTAAGTAATCTCACTAAATGTTTTCATTTTGATAGATAATTGATTCAATTTTGAGATTCACAATTTTTTCTATTGTGAATTTAAAGGTCTGTATTTAGCTTACAATTCAGGAGTGGGGGTAATTTATTACTTTCTTGTATTCAACTACATATTTTTTAATGGGAGCATTTAAGTGTATGGATATATGGTATTCTCATAGATTTTTTACAATTAGTACATGATGCTAGCTGAAAGTAATGCAATGTTATCCAGAACTTTTTGTACAGGATAAAGTTGTATATGCACAAGCTGTGAATCTCTAAGGAAAAATTATCTTTACTGTTAGCAAGGCTTTCAAATTCATACCTAAAAGCAGCTGATGATTTTTTTGATGAATGACTTTAATTATTAAAATACTTATTGAAAACCTTTCATGCATGATCGGTTAGAAAGAATAAGAATTCTGAAAGATTTAATTTTGAAAATTTTTAGACTGAATATTTTTCTTCTATATCATTAGTCTATATCATCATGTGATGAAAAAATTTAGCAAAGAAAACTATAGTTTATTTCATTTAAGTTGAAAATTCTTTGGTTTAAAGCATAATTTCAATCCTTGTGATTTTTTTTTTTTTTTTTTTTTTTTTGTTTATTAATTTTTTTTTTCCTCAAGTAACTAAATTGGTTTTATCTCTACAAGGAATTACTTGGAAAGATAAAATTAGTTTATGATCAAGCAGTAACATTGCTGATTTTTATATTTTTCACTTAAACTTTTTAATAAGTAAATTTAGTCTGAAAGTTTCCTTAAATTTCTATGATTTAAAAATTTTTTTTAAGTGTATCAAATGTTTTCTTAATTTTTATTTACTTAATTTTTTACTCAATTCATTTTTAAAATTTTATTTTTTTCACAGTAATTTTTTTATTTATTCTAAAAACTTACAAAAAGTAGTTTGTATAATGGATAAAAGTATTTTTTGATATCAAAATACCCTCCATTTCATTTTGATGATACAAAGCTTATTAATAAAATAACTAATGCAAAGTTTATTTAAAAAAAAAAAATACAATCTAGATAATATTATTCAAATGACATTATGCCCACACAACAATTTTTACATGGAAATTATAAGTGTTTTTTTAATTTTTTTTTTTTAATTCATGGATTAAAATTTGAGACTTCTATTAACAAAAAAAAACGCAAAAGAAATTACCATACATTTTTTTAGATAGAGGGATTATATTATAAATTGAATAATCATGACCAGAAAATCTGGAAAGCACTGTGTGACATATGGAACTTTATGATATAATTCCTCTTAAAGAAAAATTGCTCTATTTGAAAATAAAAATTTATTCAATAATTTAAAAATAAAAAATAAAACTTATGTCTATTTCCTTACCTATGAGGTTATGGTTACACAGATGTGTATCTTCAATCTTCTTGGGAAGACATAACCCTGGTGGTGACTGTGTCCTCTGTAAGAGTATGGATCTAACTACAAAACATCAGGTTGATTCGCTGCATATTTACTGTGACTAGTTAATTTTGCATCACTTGTGTGTGTTGTGGACCAGAGCTCAGTGGTAGAGTTTCGGCTCTGCATTCTGTGGTTGCTGGTTTGATCTCCAGTGAAGGAGATCATGGTATACACTACTGAAGAGACCAAGGAAGGTCGAAACAACTATCCAGTGGTTTCTTACGTCGTGCGCAATGCTTGCTGGATATTCTGGTCATGGTAATTCAATTTATTCTATCAATTATCCTCACAAAATAACTTACATTTTATTAGAAACTTTTGCCAATTTCTAAAGGGGGAAGTACAAGCTTTTCTTTAAAACACTTTACAAGGGGTATGTTTTTTCCCTTAATTTGGAGTTGAGTTTTTCTTGGAGAAAATGTTAGTATGAGTGAATACAAATAGGCTTCAATGTTCATGTAATTATTAATCTTTCAAAGTTAACATACCTGTTTAGTATGACTGTACTTGTTTTGTTGAGTCCCATTACCTTTTAGCTGGTTTTGAGTCAGATGCCTAGTATTGTGCTCTAACAGTTGAACTTAGACTATTAATTTATATTTTAACAAATGACCTGAAAATACAAGGTCCACAGTATAATTTTGCTATTGCTTTAATAATTTATACATTGAGTTAAAATGTATAAATGGAATAGGAAATATTGAATTTCCTTTTTAAGCATTTTCATTTGTACCACAGTCATTTCCCATTTACTTACCAACCTACTTGACCTTTTTTTTTCTCCCTATGATATTAGGATACAATAATCAGCCTAGCTCATTTCCTGAAAAGCCTGGTGGCGCTTCAATGATGTATCCCCAACATCGGGAGGGTATGATCTCACCACAGGACAATCCCATGCATGGTATGTGTAATTATTTTGCAAAAAGTGTCCTAAAGCATAAACATTTCTATTAATGTTTGCCCATGTAGATACAAATTATTTTTGTTTTATATTTCAAAATTAGTTTCTAATACATTGTATATTCTGATGTTTTTTCTTCCTATTTTTGTTTGCTTATCATATACGATTTCAGGTGAACAGTTTATAGACTAAAATAACTCATCCAAACAAAACACTTAGTCAAAATTCACCATTTTTATCTACTCTTGTTATATGGACAACTTCTATTGTCTTGTTCATGTAATCTCATGTAGTCTATTGGCATGTTGGGCATTATAATACGAGGATTCCTAACTTAGTTTAATTTTTTTCATAACTAAATGGACCTTCTGTTGCAGTTTGGATTGCATTTTTCATATTTTCATTTTGTAATTTGTTGCTTCTTTGAGTTGAACCTTTAGTTAGCAGAGATGAACCATTGAATTTCTAACATTATGAAATATTCAATATTATGTAAGCTTCCTATGTGTACTACAAAAAGAAAAAAAAAACATAGGTGTATTAGAGATTTTTTGCTTTTTTTATCAAATTAATACTGAGGTTGATTGAATGTTTTTTGTTTGAATTCATCTGAATTGTTTTTCTTTTCTATTTTCTTTATCTATTTCCAAACTTCTTGGTTGTTTGCTTTGTTCACACCTTATACTTTATCACAATAGAATATTTGCCTTTTGAAACCCTGAAAGTAAAAGCGGAAACTTGAAAATGAAGAGGGTTTATGAATGAAAACAAATACCAAGCTTTGAATATAATTTATTTAAAAAAAAAAAAAGTTTCTATTGGCCTACCATATGTTGTTTGCTATCTTATCTTGTATTATTTGTAGATTCACGGAGGGATCCCAGCCAATGGTCTGCCATGCAGCCACGATTTGGCTCCCAGCACAGTGGCACTAGTTACCCTGGCTCTAACATGAATGCTATGCCTCCTGGCTCCGGAATGCTTCCTCCTATGGTTCCCCCCAGCCCGAGCAGCACAGGTAGGACTATGAACCCGAGGCTGTCTCCACAAAGGGAAAAACCATATATGTCACCTCCTAGGGTACAGGTGAGTGCAGTGTGGCCATTAGAGTGATGATCGTCATCCACAAGAAACACCTAAACCTGTTTGTTTTGCAAGTTTTAGCATGTGTGGCTGGTGGTGATGGCGGTGAAGGTCAACTAGCATGAATCACTTATTAACCACTACCCAATTTTTCACTGGTCATTGGTGCATATGAATCCTGGTTTGGAATGGAATCTTCGCATCTATCGTCCTTTAATTTTACACTTAGTTTTAATGCTCGTTCCACCATCACTTATGTTAGTTGCTCTTTGTAAAATACACAGTGCATCTGTTGTACTTTGTCTTGCATATATGAGACAATTTTCTATAAACTTTGTAGCTTTTGTTTTCTTTTTCTTTTTTCTTCTCCAAATGTTAGAAATTTTTATAAAATTGCCTTAGAAAAATGTCAGTTTTAACCATTTGTGAAATGGCTTTATTTATAAAGTGGCTTTCCTGCATATATTGTCAACTTTAAAGGAAGTTTGAAAATTACATTTTAAATATTTTCTTTTGACTTTTGGAAATAATCAATCCAGCTCATTTTGTATTGCAATACTAAAGTCTTTCTTTCCTTTAATTTCATGAAAACATTAAATTGCATGCTGGCATGTCTTTTGCATGTTTAAGAATTCATCTCAGTTAAGCTTAATTTTAAATGTCAAATCTGATTATTCATGTTGTCAACTTTCATGTTAAAATAATTTTCACTTGAGTGGTTTTTGTACTTTGTCAATAATAATAGTGATAAAAATAATAATAAAGTGGGTTACATGTACTTATAATAGTCGTTTACTTGGTTTTGTCTAAATTTTTTCTTCATAAGTATATGTGAAAATTTTTTTTCAAGAGTCTTTTATCAAACTCAAAGATGTTAGAAAAAATTCCCCAATCCCCCCATTTATTTTTAATTTTTTCCTCCGTTTTTAAGGTAATGAAATTTTGTGAGTAGATTTTTGACTCAAGGCAAAGATGTTCAAAATGAAAGTTTGGATTTAGTCAATAGATTTTGGTATTCGCAAAGAGATAATCCTCTCAGCTCATTTGTTTTTAGATTAACCAGTGGCCAGAAAAAATTGTACATATACAGGAAAAAGTACAAAAGTTTTCTCCTTTTTATATCTATTTTCCTTTTCTCCTCTTGTAATTATTCTTACTGTGTATTTGGATTCGGTATATTTTTATGATAGAATATATTGTCATTATTATTCAATATTATTGCAATTATAATTATATTGCATTCTTAAAGCTATGATGCATGTACTAAAAAGTTGATACCCTATTGTTAGTTAGTCAGTTTTAAAAATCAGCTCTTGATGAATCTATTGCTCTTTGTTACGCATTTGACTTGTTAATTTCAGATATTGGACTGCATTGTATGAAGTTTGCTTTCTCTTTTAATTTACTTTTTGCTTTCCTGCTGATGGTTTCAAACCCACTTTTTATTTCATTTTCTGTTTTAACCACCCAACCTTTTCTTTTTTTTTGCATGCATTTCCCTTTTCTCCCAGTCATAATTTTTTTCACAAATCACAGTTGCTTCTGCTATGTCACTGATTTCTCAACGCCCTCCCAGTCCCATCACTTGCTGCTCACTCATCCAATCAGCAATTGTTTTTAATTAGTTTTCATTTACTCAACAACAACAACAAAAAGTATGTGTGAGTGCTTTTCTATTTAAATATTGTGCATTTGTATGCGCATGTGAGAAAGAGACTATATTATCTACTCATCAGAAAAAGAAAAATGGCTGTACTTTTTGCTAGATCCTGGTTGATGTGGAAAATAGTTGATGGGTTGGGTCTATAGTAGATTTTTATTTCAAGTTTTATTTATAATTTAAAAAAATAAAAGAAAAAAAATTCTAATGTATCAAGAGAAATTAAATGGATGCATGAATAACTTAAGTCAAGCATTAAAATGAATCTTTTCAGGAACTTTTTTGTCAACTGAAATGTACTATTTGAAATAATTTTATCTGCTGGAGAAAAAGTAAATTCCAAGCTGAAATTAAGTTGATTGAATCTAATTGATGTTTTATTATGCTCTTTTAAATGTTTAAAGCAAAATATTGATTTCAGATGAAATCTAAATATGTATAATTGTAATATCCTAGGTATGTTTTATATAAAAGGTTTTGATGTTAATAAACTTCAGAATTAATAGCACATGAAAATAAAAAGCTTGTTTTCTTCCTTTTTAAAGTTTAATTTGTTTTTTTATGGTTATAATATTTCGTTTTTGTCAGCTAATTTCCATCAAATATACTATTGTTAAAAAAATTTATTTTTTGAAGTCTTTGTAGTCTTACTGTATTCATTATAAGAAACCATATTTTTTTGTCTTTTTTTAAAAAATTAATTTGAAAGTTTAATGTCAAAACTATTTACTGACATAAAATTTACTTATCAGTTTTGCTATATCCTATAATAAAAGATTACTGGTTTTGATTCAATTTGAAATATAGTTAAATATTTCAGTCTAAATTATGAAATTTTAAAATCATTTATATTTGCAGTAATTGATTAAACATTGTAAGCTGTATACTGAAAAATTAATTATATGGTGCCAATTTTGTTGATAAATGAAAGATATTAGTTTTGATCTTCAAGATCATTTTTGATTAAACCTGTATTCTGTTGTCCTGAAGGATTGTCTAATTTCAAGTAAAATTTGAATTTTTGATATTTGTCCAAGTTGAAAGCATAGTAAAGGTAACCCAAAACCAAACTTTTTAAAACCTTTTTTTCTGATACATGTATTGTTAGAAACAAGGAAAGTTTTGGTAAATGGGTTAGGCTTTGGACCATTTACCAAAAGATTCCTTGTTCACCAATGATACCTGTATCAGAATAATAAGGTCTAAAAATGTTTGGCCTTGGGTTACCTTTACCACACTTTTAACCAGGACTATATAAGTAGTTAAAGAAAACTAGTGTGCATTAAAAGAAAAAAAAACAAGTATTTCATGCAATTTCATTTTTTTTCCTTGA
>CAUZXS010005598.1:7500-72994 GCA_963585895.1 Sepioteuthis lessoniana | reverse complement strand
GTCCTATCCCTAAGCCTACGGAGCAGGGGCTCCAAAGCTAGGACATAGAGAAGAGGAGACAACGGGCAGCCCTGCCGGACGGAACGCTCGACCTCGAACACCCTCGAACGCCTTCCGTTCACCTGCACCACTGCCTGCATCATGCTAATCCATCTGCGGAACTCCGGTTTGAATCCGGCAGTCTCCAAAACAGTCGCCAAAAACCGATGGTCAACCCTATCGAAGGCCTTGGACTGATCTAAACTGATCAGCGCGGCCTCGGTGCCGTCTTCTATCCCCTCTAGGACCACGCGAATCAAGTGCAGGTTGTCCTGGATCGATCTTCCCTTCACAGCAAAGGTCTGCTCAGAGCCGATCAGATCGCTAATGACAAGCTGTAAACGATTCGCTAAGACCCGAGCCAAAATCTTTAACTCTGTTTTAAGCAGAGTTATGGGCCTGTAATCATCTAAGCCCTCCCAAACATGCCTGCCACCTTTCTTCAGCAATGTGATCACGCCCTTGGTAACGCTACCAGAGATGGCTCCCTGGGCGAACCAATGGTTGAACATATCCGTCAGAATAGGCACAAACATGTGCGACATCCTCAAGTACACTTCGTAGGGCAAACCATCTAGTCCCGGCGACTTGTTGAGGCCGACCTGCTTCAACGCGTCACGGACTTCGCATTCAGTAACCACACCCTCGCAGCTAGCCGCTTCAGCCACCCCAAGGCGGGGGAAGTCGGCGAGATAGCTACGAAACTCCCGGATCAGTACAGCGGGCAAAGCGATCCCGAAAGTGCGTCCGAAAGGCGTCACGAATCTCGCGACCCGATCGCAGCAGTCGCCCATCCGTGGCCTTGACAGAACGATATACCAATCGGGGAACCTTCGCACTTCTTCTTCACGCGCAGTCGCGTTCGTTTTCACAGCTTCGTTGAGAACTCTCTTTAACCTAGATCTAACTACGTATCCCTTGTAGCGCTCGCTACTCTTGCACTCAAGGTCCCCTTAGCTAGCTCTACGTTTAGGGAGTCCCCCCCAGCCACCGCCCGGGAAAGTCTATCGTCTATAGATTTCGCTTCTGCGGTCCTATCTAAGTTGAGCTGTCGACCGTACTTGGTAGCGAAATCTCTAATCCTATGTTTAAGAGATCCCCACCACCTATTCCCGGTAACCGCCCCCACTAACGCCCGCTTAATTAGCGATTCCAGCCGGTCCCGGAAGTCCCGTATCTCCAGTAAGGAGGTATTGAACTTCCAGTAGCCGGCCAGACTAGGCTTATTTGCTAACCGTAGACTGACTCTAACAAGTTTATGGTCAGTCCACGCTATCAAGTGGAACGTGGGACAACTAACAAAATCAATGTCAGCTCGTCTCACTAACACTCTGTCCAAGTAGGAAGCTACTTTGGCAGAGGGCGAACTATCTAGTCACGTCCACATCTCCCGCCCTGGGTGATCCAGACGAAACCTGTCGACGAGGTCATGACGAGTCATGAGGCCGGCAAGGCTGCTTTCACACCTTCCCACACGCCTAGCTCCCCGCCCGACCTTATCTATCTTGGGATCAAGGATCACATTCCAATCACCCATTAAAACTAGCCGCTTCGTATCGTCCAGGAACGGCGCCAACCGACGAAAAAAGGAAACCCTCTCCACAACGATATTGGGCGCATAAACCGCAACCAGACGAAACTTGAAACTTTTAACGGCAACATCGGCCACAACCAGTCGGCCCCCGTCACCTGCAAAAACAACGTCAACATCAGCATCAAGGCTGCGTCCAACTAGCAAAGAAACCCCAACGCTGGTACGGCTGCCGAATGCTGAGAAAACGTTAAAATCGCTTTCCAGCACACGACAGTCGGCACCGCAAGTGAAGTGGGTTTCCTGCACTGCAGCAACATCTACACCGAGGGTTTTAAGTTCACCAAGCAAGCGCGTACACTTGCCCGGATCCCTCAATCCCCTCACATTCAAAGTAGCAAGGTTTAGAGCCATCAGTCCCACTTACCTTACTCAGTGTCGACTACGGGCCGGAAATCCTTCGGGGTAAGGATGCCGACGGCCTGACGCAGGGATCCGGTGCCGAGCTCAGTACTTACTCGGTCATCCCTGGTAATTCCGCCGACATCCACGGGGTACCGCAACTTTAGGGACCTATAGAATGATGGGTGAACTAAAATCAGGACCCTGCCCGCAGACAAAGGAAGCAATTTCTTTAAACTTTGGTGGTGCAAATCCGCCAACATTACGTCCGCTCGACTGGCCCCCTCAAGAAAGTGCCAGAGCTCTTTGGTTCGGAGTCCAGCCGAACAGACGAATGTGGTCACCATTGCGGCACTCTTGAAAAATACGGGTTGGTGATGTCCTTGCCATTTATGCTTTTGAGAGATGATAACGGTTTCAATGTTTTTTTCAGGATATGGTCCATGTTTTGTGATTCCAGGATGTCTTGGCAATAGTGATATGCAGTGAAGGCACGTCGGGCTTCGTTTGAAGCCGACAGTGACCTTGGTTTTTGATGTGTTGATGGTGATGATGATATTGCTGCTTCTTTTGTCGGCGACTCTCTGGTCAACGAGTGTGACCTTACAAGTCGTCTGGGGGTTTTGATAGGTGACAGTGAAGGTGATTTGGGGGAAAGTGAGAGAGGTGTGCTGGGGTATTTTGAGGTTTTTGTGGGGGAGGAATGATTTGGGCTGGTCTCTCAATTTTTTCGCCCTTTTCTTGAGGTTGGGAGGGTGTTTGGGACTGTGTTTGTGTTTCTTGTGTTGGTCCCTTAATATGTTTTTTCTCCCCCTCCCCAGCTACCGAGTCCCCACTATCCCTTCGCTGTTTTAGATTAATCGAACAATCCATGGCTTCATTTTCTTTTTCAGTGTGTTTTTCTTTATTTTTCTTTTTTGTTGATGACGATGATGATGATGATGATTTTGTAGATGACGATGATGATGATGATGATGATGTTTTGGCTGTGCTGGTTGTAGTAGTAACAATGGAGTCAGTTTTACTGGTTGGCTTGGTGTGATCTGTTTTTGTTGCTGGTTCTTTGATGGGGGTCTTCTTCTTTTTTCCCCCCTTAACCACCTGGGTCCAGCCATCTTCTCTGTAGGGGCTGTCCCCGGTTTTAGCTTTAGGGGTTTCATTTTTTTCGGCTGTGGTTGCTGTTGTTGCTGCTGCTGTTATAGTTGTCGTCGATGAAGAAGTCCTACTTAAAATCCCGAGATTAATGAATGATTTTATTTACAAGTATGATTTATTTACAATGAATGTGATGGGAATGGGAGAAAAAAACCCGTAATATATACAAAAACAAAGGAAAAATTCCCCGTTTGGTTGTCCTCCCATCCCCCCGTCTATAAAATTGGAGGCCGACTGTTTTCCGGGGCAAAAGAACCGGAAACAAGCTGGACCTACCCTAGGTGGGGCAGGAATCCTAGTCTACAGGGCTAAAAGAAATAAAGGGTTGGGCGTGGTATGGGTGGATACGACCAGGTAATATGATTTTTATACATATGAATGTTCAAGATCTTCAATAAGAAGCGGACTGGGATACGGGTTGAGGTACAAAAATAATGGGGATGGGGAAGATCTTGAGAACTGACGACTAGATGACGGGGACAATGACTTACAAACATACCGCTAACTAGGTTTCAAGGGGAAAAAACAATCCTACTTACCAGGGTTGGGGTCCCTAAGGACCCGTAACGTAGACGCCATGAGTCGGCAGAGGAGGGAAGGATGACTCCAACGTTGCCCCCTTTCGCACGACCAGGCTCGCTGCATTCACCCACCTTTTGCTGAATGTTATGCGATCCAAGCGTTTTCTATCGCATCTGATTTTGACCCTCAGCTGATGCCGAAAATACAAAACCAGATCACGATGAGAAAAGCTTGCATTGTCATACAATCCCTTGTTTCGCGTCGTCCAAATCACCATTCTAGCTACAGCTAGGATCGCGAGAAACACCACATGCTTCTCACCCTGATACGGAGGAAGAACGTTGTCCACGACGTAACCAACGTCGAGCAGCACGAGCTGTTTGGGTTCGATGCGAGCCGTCCACTCGCCGACGTGATCCCAAAACGGGCGAACTCGCTCGCAGTAGTAGAAGGCGTGCTCAGCCGTTTCTTCCAATCCACTGCCGCAGCGAGCGCAATCGGGCAGGTCTGCCAGGCCCGCTTTGTAGTTCAAACTGACAAGGTGTAACGCATTTCGAACAAGTCGCCAGGTGAGCGAGAACTCGGAGTTGTTCAAGAAGCTCGATCCTGGCGCCCAATTCCAATGAGAGCGAATCTCCTCCGTCGTCCAGCCACGCCGCTCGCTGAGAGGATCAGAAGCGGAACCCACCACTAGCTCCCGATATAGTTCTTTTCGAGGCCGTGAAAGGTCACTGGACCCAAGAAGGTTACGAAGGGCCGTTCGGTACTCGCAGACAAACAGTGTTTCGCCCAAAGGCCAACGTCGACCTTCAGCCTTTGGGTCTGACTTTAGGCGAGGAAAAGTCCGACTCGCCTTCAGTCTCCACACTGCATCCCCCGTCAACGCTCTGCCCAAGTATGCAAGTCTTTCAGCAAGCCAGTGGCTCTCCAGATCAGGCATACCTAGACCCCCGTTGCGTGTACGTTGGATAAAGACCTGCCTACGGACCATCGGCCTTGTACATCCCCAGAGCAATCTGGAAAGGGATCGTTGCAGCGCCAACCGATTTACCTTAGGCAGAGGAAGTACAGCCAATCGGTAAAGGATCAAAGGGAAGACGTACACGGCGCACGCCTCCGCCCTGCCCTTTAAGGACAACCTCCTTGAAAGCCAGATTCCCACCTGAGCATTCACCTTGGCTTGTATTTCCGACCAATTTCGCTCTAGTTGGAGGTCGGGCCCGAACCACACCCCGAGGATGCGGACGGGTCCGTCACTCCAGCGGAACGGCCCCGGAAGAATATTGCTACCCCTCCAAGCACCGAGCCGCAAACCTTCGCTTTTGTCAAAATTGACCTTGGTTCCTGCAATCCGCTCGTACTCGCTAACCGCCTTCTTCACAGCATTTATATCCAGGCAGCGGGATACAAACACTGTGATATCATCGGCGAACGCGGAAACCCTTGCCGTAAGAGGGCCAGCAAAAGGGACACCGCGCAGGGCCAGATTTGTCGTCATATCCCTAAGCCTACGGAGCAGGGGCTCCAAAGCTAGGACATAGAGAAGAGGAGACAATGGGCAGCCCTGCAGGACCGAACGCTCGACCGCGAACACCCCCGAACGCCTTCCGTTCACCTGCACCACTTCCTGAGGGTTGTGGTACATCATGCTAATCCATCTGCGGAACTCCAGTTTGAATCCGGCAGTCTCCAAAACAGTCGCCAAAAACCGATGGTCAACCCTATCGAAGGCCTTGGACTGATCTAAACTGATCAGCGCGGCCTCGGTGCCGTCTTCTATCCCCTCTAGGACCACGCGAATCAAGTGCAGGTTGTCCTGGATCGATCTTCCCTTCACAGCAAAGGTCTGCTCAGAGCCGATCAGATCGCTAATGACAAGCTGTAAACGATTCGCTAAGACCCGAGCCAAAATCTTTAACTCTGTGTTAAGCTGAGTTATGGGCCTGTAATCATCTAAGCCCTCCCAAACATGCCTGCCACCTTTCTTCAGCAATGTGATCACGCCCTTGGTAACGCTACCAGGGATGGCTCCCTGGGCGAACCAATGGTTGAACATATCCGTCAGAATAGGCACAAACATGTGCGACATCCTCAAGTACACTTCGTAGGGCAAACCATCTAGTCCCGGCGACTTGTTGAGGCCGACCTGCTTCAACGCGTCACGGACTTCGCATTCAGTAACCACACCCTCGCAGCTAGCCGCTTCAGCCACCCCAAGGCGGGGGAAGTCGGCGAGATAGCTACGAAAATCCCGGAGCGGGAGATCAGTACAGCGGGCAAAGCGATCCCGAAAGTGCGCCCGAAAGGCATCACGAATCTCGTGACCCGATCGCAGCAGTCACCCATCCGTGGCCTTGACAGAACCGATATACCGATCGGGGAACCTTCGCACTTCTTCTTTACGCGCAGTCGCGTTCGTTTTCACAGCTTCGTTGAGAACTCTCTTTAACCTAGATCTAACTACGTATCCCTTGTAGCGCTCGCTACTCTCGCGCTCAAGGTCCCCCCTAGCTAGCTCTACGTTTAGCCACCGCCCGGGAAAGTCTATCGTCTATAGATTTCGCTTCTGCGGTCCTATCTAAGTTGAGCTGTCGACCGTACTTGGTAGCGAAATCTCTAATCCTATGTTTAAGAGATCCCCACCACCTATTCCCGGTAACCGCCCCCACTAACGCCCGCTTAATTAGCGATTCCAGCCGGTCCCGGAAGTCCCGTATCTCCAGTAAGGAGGTATTGAACTTCCAGTAGCCGGCTAGACTCGGCATATTTGCTAACCGTAGACTGACTCTAACAAGTTTATGGTCAGTCCACGCTATTAAGTGGAACGTGGGACAACTAACAAAATCAATGTCAGCTCGTCTCACTAACACTCTGTCCAAGTAGGAAGCTACTTTGGCAGAGGGCGAACTATCTAGCCACGTCCACATCTCCCGCCCTGGGTGATCCAGACGAAACCTGTCGACGAGGTCATGACGAGTCATGAGGCCGGCAAGGCTGCTTTCACACCTTCCCACACGCCTAGCTCCCCGCCCGACCTTATCTATCTTGGGATCAAGGATCACATTCCAATCACCCATTAAAACTAGCCGCTTCGTATCGTCCAGGAACGGCGCCAACCGACGAAAAAAGGAAACCCTCTCCACAACGATATTGGGCGCATAAACCACAACCAGACGAAACTTGAAACTTTTAACGGCAACATCGGCCACAACCAGTCGGCCCCCGTCACCTGCAAAAACAACGTCAACATCAGCATCAAGGCTGCGTCCAACTAGCAAAGAAACCCCAACGCTGGTACGGCTGCCGTATGCTGAGAAAACGTTAAAATCGCTTTCCAGCACACGACAGTCGGCACCGCAAGTGAAGTGGGTTTCCTGCACTGCAGCAACATCTACACCGAGAGTTTAAAGTTCACCAAGCAAGCGCGTACACTTGCCCGGATCCCTCAATCCCCTCACATTCAAAGTAGCAAGGTTTAGAGCCATCAATCCCACTTACCTTACTCAGTGTCGACTACGGGCCGGAAATCCTTGGTAGTAAGGATGCCGACGGCCTGACGCAGGGATCCGGTGCCGAGCTCAGTGTTGACTCGGTCGTCCCTGGTAATTCCACCGACATCCACGGGGTACCGCAACTTTAGGGACCTATAGAATGATGGGTGAACTAAAATCGGGACCCTGCCCGAACAAAAAGGAAGCATTTTTTTGAGACTTTGGTGGCGCAAATCCGCCAACATTACGTCCGCTCGACTGGCCCCCTCAAAAAAGTGCCAGAGCTCTTTGGTTCGGTTGCCAGCGGAACGGACGAATGTGGTCAGCATTGCTGCATTCTTGAACAAGTATGGGTTGGTAATATCCTTGCCGTCTATTGTTTTAAGTGATGATAAGGGTTTTAATGTTTGTTTTAAGATGTGGTCCATGTTTTGGGGCTCGAGGATGTCCTGGCAGAAATGAAATGCAGTGAAGGCACGTCGGACTTCGTTTGAAGCCGACCGTGACCTTGGCTTGGATTCTGTTGTTGATGATGATGATGCTGTTGTTGGTGACTCTCTGGTCACCGAATGTGCCCTTGTAAGGAGCTTAGGGGTTGTGATGGGTGAGAGTGAAGTTGATTTGGGGGAAAGTGGGAAGTCAGAGTGGTGTGCTGGGGTATTTTGATGTTTTTGTGGGGGAGGAATGATTTGAGCTGATCGTTCTTTTTTCTTTTCACCCTTATGTTGAGTCAGGGAAGGCATTTGGGACTGCGTTTCTATTTCTTGGTGTGGTCCCTTTATATGTTTCTTCTCCCCCTCCCCAGCTACTGAGTCCCCACTATCCCTTCGTCGCTTGAGGTTTATGGTGCAATCCATAGCTTCATTTTCTTGGGGTTTTTTCTCTTTATTTTTTTCTTTATTTTCTTTACTTTTCTTTGTTGTAGTTGTTGATGATGATGTTTTTTTTCCTGTTGTAGTATCGACTGTAGAAACATTAGTGGTTGTTTTTGGTCTTGTGATTTGGTTTTCTGTTGTTTTGACGGGGGTCTTCTTTTTTTTTCCCCCTTTTGCACCTGGGTCCACCCCTCCTCTTTGTCAGGGTGGTCCCCAGTGTCTTTTGGGGGGATTTCGCTTGTTACTGGTGCCGTAGTCACTGCTGCTGCTGTTATTGTTGTTGTAGTCGTCATTGTTGCTGTTGTTGTCGCCGGATTTGTTGTTTTATTGGTCTTTTGAGGGCAGGATTTGGAAAAATGCCCCAGTTGTTTGCAGTTCCAGCACTGGGGCTTCCTGCTCTCAACTACTACCGTCATGACTTGGTTTTCGTACTCAAGTACGTGGGGTATAGCTTCGAACCCCCCTCTATCCAGACACATGGAGAAAATATAATCCCCATGTGCTGTGCCGTTGGCCGATTTACATTTTTCTATGTTTTCAATGTCCCCATGAATTGTTAAGAAGGCGGCCAAAACTTCTTCATTAAGCTGGATGGGGACATTGCATATTCTTACTTGGATCCTTCGCCGACCCATATATTCGGGCTGTAGTCGAAAGTATTTCGAATTAACACTTTCGCCGGCCAGTTTTTTGGCTATGTCCTCTGATGGCAGCAGTACATCCCAGGTGGCGAAGCTGCGTCTGCAGTAGTATTTGGCTGGGATGTCTGCTGCCCTCAGTAAGCCTTCAAAAATGTCTTTCTTAATCCCGGCCAACCTCCGGGATTTTAAATCGGTTACAACGAATGATATGATTTTTGGTTGGACTTCGTTGACTAGTTCGGGAATAGGAAGAATCCTATTCCCTTCAAGGTACTTTTCATATTTTGCCCTAATTTCTTTAAAGTTTTTTGGGCATTTTTGGGAGGTAATTTTCTCTGTCCATGATGCTGGTAATGATGGAACTTTTTGGGCTGGCGGAATGGTACTGGCCGGCGAAAGTGATGGCCATTTGTTTTCCTGCTTTGAGGGGGGTGTTAGTCCGTCGAAAATATCAGTGAGTGACGGTGATGGTGATTGTAATGGAGATGTGGGCTCTGCCATAGTTGCTTATTAGGCAACTAGGCGAAAAAAGAAAGACAAATGTTCTTGTTATAATTCGTGTGAGAAGCGTGTTAATGATCCAATGTTGAAATGAAATGATGTATCGTTTTTTTTTTGTTTTTTTTTTTTTTTTTTTCCCAAAGGTAACAAGAGTTGACCCCACTCAACATACAAAATGACAATTGTTTGGGGGAGGGGCAGTCAACGATAACAGTTCAAAACAATAACAAACGGGTCTCAAAAATTCCAACAAATAACAATATTTTTTCAAAGCAATAACAATTTTAACAATAAAAAAACTTACTTTTCTGAAGTGAAAAACTCAGACAAAGAACAAACGAAAAAAATTCGCCGGCTAGTCTGCTCTGGTATTAGTAGCTACTGCTAAATATGGCAGCTGGACTAGTTCATGGTGTGGAAAAAGGAGGGTGATACCCAACAGTCTGTTCTGGTTTTCTTCTTTCTCCCAGTCTGTTGCATTTTTTCTTTGTACTTTTCCTCTATCTCTCCATTTCTCTCCATATCGTTCGCCCTTGAAGTGTTGCATTCTGTTTCCGATTCTCTCTTAGTTTCTCTTCTTTCTGAAAATCTTCATCGGTCGTATCTTTGATCGTCTAGGTTCCATTCAGGTTCGAAATCATGTCATGTGGGCATGAACTGGCCTTAGGCACCAAATCGGTTAATGTTGTATTCTCACAACTATAGCCATAATACAAATACATGCCGAACATAATCAAACATAATGACGAACTTCAATGAACGAACGAACACATTTCTTTATTCTTGAAAGGGTGATGTTGGTTGTGTGTAAGAGATGAGCTGGAGACGGGAGACAGACTGCTATATTGACCCCAAGTTCTTCTCTTGACCATAGCAGCATTTCTTTCTCATCTTGGCTTGGGTTTGCTCAACCGTGGGTCACTGAGGGCTCAAAGCCTGCAAGCTGGTTCTCACGCTTCGACATCCTGTCTCCAACTGACCCCAACTGCCCCGGGCACCTGATTATATTGTTGTCTCACGCCCGCTTGCTTCCGCTGTCTTCCGCTTATTTACACAGTTGCATCTCTTGATTGACGGCTCGGTCGAGGGTCAATATATAATAGCTGTTGATAGGGCCTCTGCCCAAAATTTCTTTGGCAGCTTCGAATCTGACAACATTGCTCGTACAGTTTCCTCCAACGTCCTAATCATTCTCTCAGCTACTCCATTTTGCTCTGGCGTTTTAGGAACAGTGCGCTCATGGCGAATACCATTCCTTTTTAAGTAATCTTCTAACTCTTTTGAAGTGTATTCACCGCCATTATCAGAGCGTAGAGTCTTGATTTTTTCACCACTGGATTTCTCCACCATGGATTTCCATTCCAGGAATTTTTTTAAACTTCGCTTTTGTTTTTAAGAATGTATATCCTTCTTCTCCACCGAGTGATTTTGCCTCTAATCTTCCACAAACATCACTGTGCACAATTTCGAGCAGTTTTGTGGCTCGCCTACCGTCAAATTTTGGAAATGAAGAACGGTGATGTTTTCCATCCACACATGGCTCACAAAATTTTATGTCCTTTGTTACATCACTGTCAAGTCCATTTTCTATTTGATCTGTTGCTAGCTTCTGTAAATTCTTCATTCCAAGATGACCAAAACGTCAATGCCAAATCTCATCCTTTGTGTCAGCACTCGATCATATAGTTGCTGCATAGGTTGTTCCCTGTTCATCAATACAGTCCAAGTAGTACATGTTACCAACTTTTGAACCTGTAGCTACTACATTTCGTTTTTCATCCAGAAGATGACAACATGACTCTGTGAATGTAAACGATTTTCCTAATCTGGTAGCCTTAGACACACTAAGCAAGTTGTAAGATAACTTGGGAACATATTGTGTCTCAAATAATCTACATCTTTGTTGTTTTTCGTCAGACACTCTCACATTCAAATCAACAGTCCCTATCCCAAATACGTTAACGGAGTGTCCATCACCGAGGGTTATATCCTCTGCTTTATCTAATTTTTTCATATTGATAAACTTATCAATATCATGGCACATATGACATGTCGCTCCAGAATCCATGATCCATGAGCTCTTTTCATTATTATTGGTTGTCAATGTATGGTGAGCAAACAATCCAACATGTTCGTTTTTAGAACAACTAGGCTCCACTTTCGTTTTCTTCGTTAAGAAAGCTTTCTTCTTTGGATAGTCCCTTTTTACACTTTCTTTAGAGTCTTCTCCGAGTAGACGACAGTTACGTTTCAGATGTCCAAATTTACCACTGTGAAAACATTTTGGTCCCTTTTTGTTCATATGGTGTTTTGATGTCATGGCTTTTGACTCAGCACCGCCAGTTTGTTTTTTTCTCTCATTTTATTTTCCTCGTATAGCAGTCGTTCTGCAACTAAAGCCCATTCAGGTACATCTTGACTTGCTTCAAGTGCTGTCACTAACATATCATTAGATTCGGGAAAGCTAGCCAGGAGATGTACTACTCTATCTTCCTCATTAACGGAATCGCCGATAACAGATAACTCATCGAATGTTTCTGTCATCAATTTTATGTGATTATTAACAGAATCATCTTCCTTCAATTTAAGAGAATATAATCTCCTCCTTAATGCTAGTTTGTGAGCCCACGTCTTTCTCTGAAACTGGTCAGCTAATTTTTTCCATACTACTCCCGGATCGTCTAGATCCCCAATTAGATACAAAAATGACGGTTCTAGAGAGAGTTCAATCGTCGCCAATGCGCGATCTTTGCGCGATAAATACTTCGCATGTAATCCCATTTCTGTTCTAGAATTGGGAACAATTTCTGTTCCATTAAACAATGTTCCAAACACCATCTCTTATTAATGCCATTTTGCATTGTACCTTCCAAGTAGCATAATTTGTCCTATTCAGCGGTACAAGATTAACAAGTTTTGTTATTAGTTCAAGAATATTTCAATTATAAATAATATAAAAGATATTTAAATCATAAACGACACAAAAACTTCTTCCGAGAATGACAAATTAAAGATGGAGGAAAAAATGTGCTCGACGTGACTCGCGCTTCCTGGGCTCGCGCTTTCTGAACCCATAAAATTTTGTTGGGAATTTGTTGACTTAAAACCTTAAAAAGAAGGAGACATACCTTTTTCTTTCTGGCAAGCGCAGTTAGTCATTTAGACATGAGATAACTTCCAATCAAATTACGAAGCAACACATCAGGACTGCTATCAACACACGATGTGTTTCATTAATTTTATGGCAACAACAACTAAAAAAATAAAAGTCTAAGGGCAGGTAACTCAACCTACAAAAATTGTTTCGGACAGATAACCTCTGGCCCGTCTTATTTCTATCTAAAGTGAATTTCAACATAAAGTGTGAGAGATATATTTTTATAAAGAAGTGTATTCGTTCGTTCAATGAAGTTTCTTAAATTATGTTTAATTATGTTTCCGCTTGTATTTGTATTACGGCTATACAACATTACTTCTCTACCAACATGACTTACTATTTGAAACCAATCAAAGGACAAATAAAGGAGGTAAGATTGCCATTGAACCCCTTTACTAGCTGTTCCGTTAAAAACTTCCTATTAGTGGAATTAAAAATTGGTTTCGGTGATGGAAAGGAAACGACCCGCCCCGTACTAATTGATAAAGAATTCAATATTCCCTATCAATTCCCACATTTAAAATCTATTGAAAAGAATCTAAAGCAACATAATTCAAAATTTGCATTTACATTTAGTAGACATAAGTAAGTTGGCAACTGTGTAGTAATATCACGGATTATTTCTCTATGCGCAAGATTACAGCCCCTTGGCGTAGGAATACACACATGCACTCTTCCATTCAGAATAAAGATGCCCTTACTAAATCACGCACATCTTATGTTGTCTTAAACCTACTTAAGCCTACTGAACATACTAACACCCACAACAACAATATATTACATGGTGGCAGCCGGGATGAAAAAAAAAGCATTTAAAGGGTTCAAAATCGAAAACAACATTTAAAGGTTTAAAAAACAAAAACAACATTTAAAGGCTAAAAAAAAAACCCAAAAGCCCAACAAATCAACTTGAAAAAAAAAGCAACCAAACGTTGTCTTTTCACGGAATCTCAAGAAAAAAAACCTATCAGGTAAATAATTCAAACTCTTTTTAATTATTACCACGTGTGTCATTTTTTTACGTGATACCGCCATCTTGAATTTGCATATTTTTTGTAAACACGTTTAACGTAGAACATTTATAATGGCTAATAATGATATCCCTTATATGGACTTGCAATCTTCAAATCTTGCTGAAACATTTAAATTATTTAAACAGCGGTTGGAATTGTATTTTGTTGTCAATAAAATATAAATAGAACACATGGTTATTAACGGAGGAAGAAAAACGTTCTCCTGAAATTATTTTTAATAAGTTCATTGAACAACTCGAACCTAAAGAAAATTGTAGAATAAACCGTTTGAAATTAATGACTTATAAACAGGAAGCTGATGAATCGTTAGACGACTTTGTCAACAGATGCAGGCGAATGACTCAGAGATGTTCGTTAACAGAATATGAGCAACAGCAACGTATAATAGAACTCATTATCGTCAGTACTCTCATTGCAGACTTCCAAAGGAGTTACTAAGAAAAGACAAAACTCTAACCCTAGAAGAAACTGTTAGTATTGGAAAAACATACGTAGCTTCTAACATTCACATTAAACAACTGAGGGCTATGGTGAATAATAATGTGGATAACACTAATATACAAGCCATAAGAACACCAACACGTTCTACTAGGTCAAATAAATGTCTCAAATGTAGTAAAAGCTATGCTTGTCACCGTGAAGCTTGTCCAGCATTCGGATCAAAATGTAACACATGTGGTAAAGCAAACCACTGGGCATCAGTATGTTTGTCAAACGGAACAAAACCAAAACAAAGACCGAGGTCACAAAGCAGAGAACACAAAAAACCAAAATCTCACTATCAATCACAATATAGGAGAAAACAGTACGTGAAAATTGATGCAGTATACAAAAACAGAGAAGCTGAGGAACAAATGGAAAGCCTGACGTTCAATTGTATCAATATGACCCAAAGAGATGTGTGGGGATTTAGGAATTAACAATAAAACTCCCAACCGGATGTTGACTCGTCAGCTGCCACATACAAAATGTATAAACGCGTCGCCACGCATAAGGCTCCACGCATCCATCCGGTTTAAAATCAGAAAAAAGAAAAATAATAAAAAGTAAAGTAGCCAATGGGAAGCGGTCGCGCCAAAATTAGAAGGATTTTGGAGTGGCGAATTTGGAGCCGGTGGAGAGAGATAAATATTCAGGTTTTCTGTGAACCGCTTCTTGTCAGGGAGTGTCCGTCGAACCAACAACATCATTTTGTTGTCTGGTGTTTTGGGCACCACGCTACGTCTTGGAACGTAGCGTTGGTTAGTCCATTCACCAAGTAAATAAAGGAAAGTATGAAAGAAATGTTTTCGTCTCTTATCTGTTTCTATCTTTTCTTTTTGTATATTTCTTTTGGACTTTCTTTGGACAAGGCATTGCGCCGGCCAGTCAACGTGGGGTAAAATAATATAACCAAAATATGGAGTCAGATATCTTACGGCAACACAGCCTTGCCCTTAGCCCCTGACCTTCAAAAACCCTTTTAAACACCACAGATGAAGCGTTCGTACACTGCCAAATTAAAATGGCATCCACAAGTTGCGTCTGAAGATCGACACAGGGGCACAAGAGAACACCCTACCAGTTTCTACATTCCGTAGAATGTTCCCAGAAAAACTGGACGCAGATGGTTTCCCAAACATAAAAAGAGAATTTATCAACAAAAAACTGATAGCTTATAACGGTACACCAATAAAATGCTTTGGTAACATCAAAATACCCTATCAATACAACAAATCAGACTGGCATGTCAGCACCTTCCACATTGTGGACGTACAAGGGCCAACAGTACTAGGGCTACCATCGCTGGAACAGTTTAAACTAATTACCCTTCACTGCACAGTCAAGAAAGATGCATTCCAAACTCCAGCGGCAACATGGATAAATGCAACCAAAAACCTGATGCAGATGTATCCTGATCAGTTCGACAAAACTGGCTCCATGCCAGGTGCAGTCAGACTATCGGTCAACAAAAACATACATCCACATATTGACGTACCTAAAAAAAAACCAATTGCACTTAAAGACTATATAAAACAGAAGCTTGATAACATGGTTAAAAATAAGATAATAAGAAAGGTGACTGAACATACAGACTGGGTCTAACATACTCGCATAAAAAAAGATGGGAGTTTGAGAATTTGCCTAGAGCCAAGATTTTCCAACACTGACCATATCCATGAAGAATTGAAACACAGACAGGATATGCAGAAAATGTATCATGATAGAACAGCTCATGATCTACCACCACTTGTCCCAGGTCAAGATGTACGTATATTGGATAACCATGCCGCGACCTGCTCACAAACATAAACTGATCGGATTACTCGCTCGCCCTAGAAAAATTACATCCGGATACGGATATAAACAAGACTTCGGCAGCGAGAAATTCAGAGGTTCCTGGAGCGTCTCAGGAGCCGCTCTTAGAGTGGGCTCCGAAAGGCTGAATCCTACATCTGGTGGTTTCATTCGCCTTTCCCATCACATTGATATGCACAAAGGTCCTTTTAAGAACCATTAGAGGTTTTCTTCTGCGGGATGGAGCATCTCTGACGGTCCTTATCGACCAGTCGAAGTAGACGGCCCGGAGGCAAACACGAAGAGGACTCTAACACCATCCGGTCTTGATCGGTTCCGCTCGTCCGTTTGGCTGCGCAGCTCTAAACGGGTTAGCCTTTAGCTACCGCTTCGCTATCTATGCAGCGCTAAGATAACGCCAATCTTAGCCGTAGCCTCCTGGCCTGTTCGCTCAAGAGTGCAGAGCTTTGGCACCGCAAAGCCTTAGCTACAGTCTCCGAATCGTCCGCACAGCTTTGGTGCAGCACAGCCATAGCTACCGTCCCGACCGTCCGCACAGCTTTGGCGCGGCAAAGCCATAGCTACTGTCCCGACTCGTCTGCACAGCTTCGGCGCGGCACAACCATAGCTACCGTCCGAGACGCCCGCACAGCTAGGGGCACGACAAAGCCCTCGCTTCACCGATTCGCACGCTCGACTTCGTATGTGCTAAGGCCTGGCAAACCTTAGCCACGGTTTCCTCGTCCGTTCCCTTGGTCCGTAGTACTAAGATACAGCCCAGTCTTAGTCACCACGCTCGCCAACACCGACTTCGACCACGACGCTCCAGCAATGCAGCATCCAGTCCACGTACTACTCGCTGTTACGGACTACCATAGCATTGCAACAACTAGCCTATGTACGTCTCGCTGTATGGGCTAGCAACTAGATTGACACATCCCCGGTTAACCCAAAGTACTGTCAAAACCGGGACATCGATTTACCAACCACGATCGACCTCAGCTTCCCACAACGATCGTCCAGCTGTATTCAACAACTCGACCGACCGCAGCTACCCGCAACGATCATCCAGCTGCATCCGACGACTCGACCATTCCAGCTACCAACATTACCCATCTAGCTGAAGACTACAACCACATCTAGCTGAAGACTACTACCAACATCACCCATCTAGCTGAATACTACTACCACAAATTTTACACACGCGCTTGTAAACACGACAATAAATTGTCATCTTTGTTATATTTGTTACCTCACCTTTGTTTCCTTCGTTGTCTTTGACTGTCATTACTCACACGCTTTAACTTAAAACATTTGCGGGGTCGACGTGCTTATCGGCTCCGCAACAACCAAACTGGGAAATGGAAACCAGCAACAATCACACGTAGATGTGCTGAACCCAGATCATACATCCTTTAACTCCCAGATGGATCATCAAAAAGACGAAACAGAATCCAAATAAGAGCAGCAGAAAATCCAGCCATAAGCATGTTCATTTTAATAACCACACCACTTCATTGCAAAAAGGACTCACAAATACAAACAACGTCTCACACCAGAGAAGTATAAAACAGCCAACGTGCAACACAACAAGAAGTGACCGTGAAATACACGGGCCAAAAAGATATGATAAAAAAATAAACAAGGAATATAGCAACATCCTTCTTTTCTTTGGTAAGGGGGATGTTGTAATATCACGAACTATTTCCCTACGCGCAAGATTACAACCACTTGGCGTAGGAATTACACACACACATACTCTTCCATTCAGAATAAAGATGCCCTAACTAAATCACGCACATCTTATGTTGTCTTAAACCTACTTAAGCCTACTGAACATATTAACTCCCACAACAACAATATATTACAGACTGTAGCAACTACAACGGTGTGTAGGGGAGGGCGCTACTCCTTTCTCTGGATTGCTCCATTTTAGCCTTGATACGTACCTTATATTGCTGAGTGTTAAGCAAGACGGTATCAAGTACCATTTCTAAAGTCTTTGGTATGACGCGACCTAGGATTGAACCCAGGTCTTCCTGACCATTGGCAAACACTCTACCCACTAAAATAAAAATATCAGGTTTGATTGGTGTAGACTTAATTGAACGTATGGACAACTTGAAAATTATTGATTGTATGAAGGGCAAAGCATGACTAACACCAACAGGAGTTGCTCCCTTTGGAAACTGTAATAATTTCGTATTCAACAAACAAAAATCCATCGCCAAAAGACCATTTCCAAATATTCTGTTAAATTACTATACAGTGCTCTCTGAACATGCACATTGTCCTAAGAATTACGCCAAGCAGTTATTGGATGCTAGGGATGAACTGCCTGAGAGCGAAGAAGTTTTTAACGCGTCACTAATGAATACTAATCTGAAAAAAAAAATTTTGCTATTGATGCTGCAGCAGCAGTAGATACATGATATATCCCCAAACAAATAAAAAAACATCTTGAACGAATCTCTGTTCATCAACCAACCATAAATAAGAATAGAATTTTTTAAAATCTCAAACACATCTTGTCTCCATTGTTGTGCCACTTCTCACTCTTTTCCAGTTAGTGTGAGTTATGGTATCCTGAGATAGTTACATTCATAGAATATCCTCGCTCAATGGTACAATAGATCCTTTTCCAATTGCTTCAATTTAAAATCTATGGCTTGAATAAAAGAATTTGCAATTGGCTCTTTATATTCAAAGGAGTTAGGGCACAAGATTTTCATGAAAGAAGAAATATCTCTAACCTTACTCTCAGACTTTAATTCTTAATACCATTGACCATATTTAACAGACAAAAATATAAAACAATATACTGTGCCGAAATAGAATTTTATAAATTTAAAATTACAGTTTTAAGAATATCAACTAAATGAGAGAGAGGGAGGTTATGTTTGGTTTTATTCATTTAATGGCATATCAACTTTCATGGGTTATTGTTGTGGGAGCCTTACCCATCTCACCATAATGGACTCTTCTCACCGTTATTAGTACGGAGAGATTTCGCTGCCAGACGGGCAGATCAATATCGGTGTTATCCGAACAGTACGAGACTTCTTACCTTTTCTATGTAACTCTATCTTTCTTGTGTAATATAATCTGTTATCTAATATCCGTGTTTGTGTTTTCATTAGTGACCCTTTCCGGGGCCACAACAGTTATCTAAGGCCAAAGTCATCCTTGTATATGAACAACAGTAGTGGTACTATTTAACCCATAGCTGTGGGCAGCCAAGTCGGCTCGGGCTGTAAAATATACCGACTGCATCTCTGCAGAGGGATAACTCCCACCCAACATGTATTCTGGATATGACACTAAACAATCTGATGATGAGTCTCCAGTAATGCTGGAGCTTTGGCAAATGCGGAGTACTCCTTCATTGCTATTACTCTCAGGTCCACTCTGGCTAAGAGTAGTAGCACCTGATAGGGTCCTATCTACGAGTCAAATTGAACACTCTGTGCACAAACAAATGACGGATATTAAATTGTGACTGTTATATAGCAATACTGGAAATCATTTAACTGTGTACAAAAAGAGCTCAGGTTCATTTGAGAATGTTATCTACAAAATGTTGGTTGTTTGGTTGGTTGGTTGAAGTTTTTTGGCATATCAATCCTTGTAGGTTGTTCAACGCCAAATCCATTATTATACAAATAGTCAGTTCAATTTCAAATTCAGTTTAACACGAGTACACAGTTTAATTGTCAAAAATATTTCTATTTCAAGCTATTCAGTTTATTCAAACAGTTCTAATTCAACTAATTCAATTTAGTATAAGTACAGATTTTGCTTATATAGTTAAATGTCAAAACAGTTCTATATTAAACAATTCAGTTTAATGTAAGTACAGTTTTAATATCAAAAACAGTTCCATTTCAAACAATTCAGTTTAGCTTAAGTACGCAGTTTAAATGTAGGTACGCAGTTTAATTGTCAAAAATATTTCTATTTCAAGCTATTCAGTTTAGTTAAACAGTTCTAATTCAAACAATTCGTTTAGCATAAGTATGTAGTTAGTTCTATCTTACCCATAGGTAGGCTCCTTTCAGGTGCTACCATTCTGGGCAATGGCAATGAAGGGGTGCCCCGCATTCCCCAAAGCCCCCAAATCACTGGAACCTCACCATCAGATTGTTTAGTGTCATATCCAGGACACTCATAGGGGGGATCTTACCTCTCTGCAGAGATGCAGTCGGTGCATTCTTCAGCCCCAGCCGACTAGGAAACAACAAAATCTGTTAACAAATCATATATGCATTTAATATATATATGTATAAAGAAGATTTTCCATTAATTAACTTACCATGGTAGATATGCCATAAAACCCTACCTAACCCAACCAAACCAAACCAAGCCATAGCTGTGAGGATAATTAGGTTCATAGCTTTCTTTATTAGTCCGAAAGTGAATGTAGTTGCACGACTGGAGTTCAAACTTGCTTACAATGATGTTGTAGTTCAACACATTAGTAACTTCTTAAAGTTCTGAATAGAACCATGACATCCTTGAGAAAAAATAAACTTGATGAAGCGTACAATGAGGTCTTTTTCTTACAGGAAAAGAATGGAATCATTGAGAGATTGAAGATACAACCTGCAGAATTCGAAAAGTTTATTTGGATTCCTCATAGGCCGCCTATCAAGAATACTGAATAGGTGACAACTAGAATCAGACCAATATTCAATTGTTCCTTGAAAACACACGGTAACTATTCCTTAAATAAAGCCGCCTATCCTTGAATTAATTCAATTAACAACTTAATTGAAATATTGTTGAAATTCAGGACGAATAAATTTGTGATGCTGGGGGATATAAAAAAGGTATTTCTCATGATAAGGTTGAAAACAGAAAGGGATCAGAGTCGATTTTGTTTTTTCATCAAGAAGAATAACGAACTTATCTGCAATCGTTACAAGACTTTACAATTTGGATTTAATGCCTGTCCGTTCATATTGAATTTCATTCTACAGTATCATATCAGTCGATATCCTGATAATGAATGCATGATAAAAAATAATTTTTACGTAGACAATTTGATTGTCTCAGATGACGATAACAGTAAACTCATATACATCTACAAAATGGCTATCGCCAGATTGCAGGAAGGAAATCTATCGTTAAGATCCTGCAACTCCAATTCTAAAGAATTAAAAGCTCTGATGGAAAAGTATAATTCCTTATAAGATCTATTAAACATAACAACTAGCTCCATCGATAAAGGAGCAAAAACCATAAGAAATATATTGGCCCAGAGTGCCAAAGGTTTTGATCCTTTGTCTCTTTACGTTTCCTCACGGTCAAATCGAAATTAATTCTAAGGACTGGGATACAGAGATTCCTCAACATATGCAATCCAACCACAGATAAGTGTATTATAATTTTAACTTTGTCCTCTTAAAGGCTATGGACCGCTAAAGTAATATGCTTTAGCAACTCATTCGCACTTCTTATTTAAACGTATTTAAACGTCTTACCGCGTTACTGATTCTTTCTTACAACCCATAAGGGGGTGTCGTTAAATTTCCGATGAAAGAAAGCCCTGATCGAAAAACAAAAAAAATATAAGAAAAGAACGAATTGGAGACAAACCAAAAGACGAAGTAAGAAGAAAAAAAGAAAGAAAGCCTAGAATGAAAAAAAAACATAGGAGAAGAAAGAACGGGTAAAAGACAAACAGACGAAGTAAAAAGATAGGAAGAAAGTCCAGAACAAAAAAAAAGGAAAAGAAAGAACTGGAAATAAACGTGAGTTCGTGCCTGATAGACTCGAAACAAGTAAAGAAAACTTGGATAAAGCTAAGAGACGGGAATTAGTAAAAAGGTGAACTACCCATGTCAGTGAAAAGATTGGGTGATGTGCTATCTTTATTTTTCTCTAAATGTATTGGTCCCCATGCTGTTTTTCTTTCGTTTCAGTCTGATTTCGAGCCGAGAGTTCGAGAGTTCTCCCTGTTTTTTTTGGGGGGGATCTTTTTTATTTTTTATTTTTTTTATGTCGGGGACAGTCATGAAGTTAGTTTTTTTAGTGATGGGGTGGCATCGAGAATACGTGGCATCACGATGGGGTGGCATCACGAGAATACGTGATACGGGTTTGACTTGTGGGGAATCTCTCCTGATTTTCTAGTACCGATTGATGTTTCTGATTTGGACGCGAGCAGCCCAGTGATAATAGTTTGAAAAGGGATAGTACTTATGGTCCCGAGTGAAGTAAATAGATTGTAGCAGCCACAGATCTATTTCCTTTCGCGAATCAATGCCCCTGTTAAGAGAGTCGGTCACTCACTGACCAATCAACTGGCAGAGCGCATTAATTTCTTCTTCTTCTCAGGAACTATTTTTCTAGTCCTTTTTTGTAGAACGGACAAAGTCAGAGAGCCCTGAGCTAGCAGAAGAAACACATCTCTCTCACATGACTGCCGCTGATTCCACTTGGAACCCTTCGCTCGCTGCTAGCTTCAAACACGCTTCCTACAAACCAAGGACCAACATACTGACCAGCGACACCCGCTGCTGTTAGTTTCAAACACAGTTCCTACGAATCAAGGACCAACATACTGACTAGCGACGCAAAAGAGACACTTTCTCACTCTCGCTCCTTTAAGCCTGCTACTAAAATAAACCTATCTTTGTTGTGTTGTTAAAAAGAAGTTTCGTTATTCATTTGTGTTGCCTAAAATATAAAGTGTTAGAGAAATTAACCATTTCCCGAAACACTAAAATTGGTGACCCCACATGGCACCTTCTGAACTGCGAAACAAATAAAAAAGATAACAACACGAAACACAGTCTCCATTTTCGGACAGCAGAACAAGCAAAAAAAAAAAAAAAAGAAAAGAAAAATAGAGAGAAAAGGTTTCCTGACTCAAAGAACCGAAAGAATACAACCACCCAAGAATAGAAATACTTTAAAATACTTCGTTTACGAAGCCATAAACGAAGGAAAAAATTTGTGGCACGTAAAATAATCTTTCTAAAAAGAGATATCATCTTTCGTTTTGCCAGACATATTGACGCCCATTTGCAAGTGGTCAAATAGAAAGATACTTGATTCTCCCTTCACCCAAGTAACATTTTTTGAACACGTGCCTCAACAACAACAAAAAACCCCTAAAACTTTCCAACCAGGAATTATCTTCTTTTCAGCTCGTCCACTAGAAAAACACCAACTCAAGCAAGCATAACGAACATTACATTTTGTTCATACAAAAAAAAGTTAAGAAAAAAAATTATTACCCTCAGCTTGGCCTACTAGGCAGAAAAAAAAGGAAGAAGCTTACTACTCTGCTCTTTTCAACTGACCACGTGGTACAAAATTTTTTTTATTACAATAACAAAAAAAAGAAGACAAAAAAACAATTGAGTAATACATTTTTACATTTTTTTTTTAGAAAGTCAAAGCTAAAAGAACGCCTTCTTCCTACTTAACATTTCATTTTCCCGCCGAAATAGTGATTGGGCGACACCATCTTGAATTTCAACTTTTGTTTTCTTTACTAAGGAACCTTAAAGCAGCACCCTCTCTAAAACAAAACAATTTTTTTTTTTTTTATCACGAATATTAATATTTTCTTGCGGATTTTTATCCCTTTCGTTTCTTTCTCATTGAAACGTGTTTCTTTGATTTTTTTGTGGTCCGTTGTCACCCTATGAATTAAAAAGAAAATGGACACTACAGTGGTCATACTCGAAGCTTTGGTGCGGCTTACCAATGAAGTAAGTAAATTGGCCGTAGTCAAGTCACAACCGCCTAGACGTCAATACAAAAGTCGTTCGCCATCCGCTCGCCACCGCCGCCTCTCAAGCAAGCCTATGCTATTATCACAGACGTTTTGGCGCTAAGGCTCGGAGGTGCAAAATGCCCTGCTCGTTTTCAAACCAGGGAAACTTAAATCTGGAGAGCTGAGCACGGCACACTCTCCACAAGATTTATGTAACAACCGTGCCTATTTTATCACTGACCTCAGGTCCCAAGCACGTTGTTTGGTTGACACAAGAGCAGCTTGCAGTATCTGGCCACTGAAGCTCCTCACTGAGAAGCCACCAGTGTCGCCCATCACACTGCAAGCGGTAAATCACTCCCCTATTCCCACGTACGGTCAAATTTCTCGTTCTCTGGACTTGGAATTACGGAGAGATTTTACATGGATTTTTACTGTAGCTGATTTACCATATCCCATTCTAGGCTCGGACTTTCTGCACCACTTCAACCTCTTAGTGGACATGCGCAAACGACAACTTATTGACGGCAATACGGAACTTTCCGTCACAGGTTGTAAGGCAAATACCCCACTCATCAGCCCGATATTCTTCATTACTGCCACCGACGACCCATACCAAATATTATTACGCTCTTACCAAGAGTTAACAAACTTAAATTTTGTTGTGAGCAAATCAACTCACTCAACGACACACCACATTGAGACCACAGGTGCTCCGGTGTTCTCACGCCCTCGTCGCCTCCCTACTGATAAACTAAAGGCGGCGAAGGAATTTAACCATATGCTGCAACTGGTAATTATACGCCCCTCGTCCAGTCCTTGGGCTTCCCCTTTGCATATGGTTCCAAAGCGCTCTGGAGATTGGCGTCCGACTGGGGACTATCGATGACTAAATGCCATTACAGTACCTGATCGTTACCCAATCCCACATATACAAGACTTCGCTTCATCTCTGCATGGTTGTAAGACCTTCTCCAAACTAGACCTCCTTAAGGCTTACCATCAGATACCAGGGAACCCAGCTGACATACCCAAAACTGCTGTAATAACTCCATTTGGAGCGTTTGAATTCTTAACTATGCCTTTTGGTTTGCGAAACGCGGCTAGTACCTTCCAACGCTTCATGGACGAAGTAGTGCGTGATTTGAACTTCGTCTATAATTATATAGACGACATCCTCGTAGCAAGTGCCTCACCTGAGGAACATGTTACTCCCCTCTGCCTACTGTTCGAACGGTTTCAAAAGTACCAGGTGAGAATTAACCCTGGTAAATGTGTTTTCGGTGCTTCGTCGCTAACTTTCTTGGGGCACATTATCAGCCCTGAAGGGATATCTCCCTTACCTGAAAAAGTGAAGGCTCTACAAGACCTTCAACCACCCACTTCACTTCGCCAACTAAGGCACTTCCTCGGTCTGCTTAACTATTACAGACGTTTCATCCCACACTGTGCGGATCTCCTGTCTCCTCTGTCTGACCTGTTACGTAACAGAAAAAAGAAAATGAGCTGATTTCGTTGAATGACATACAGTTAAAAACCTTTAACAAAGTGAAGCAGAAATTAGCGACAACATCGCTACTTGCACATCCTGTACCCGACGCCCAGTTTTCATTGGTCGTTAATGCATCGGGCACAGCTGTAGGTGCAGTTTTGCAACAGCAATACCAACAACAGCTACAACCTCTCGCTTATTTTTCGAGACAGCTGAAACCGGCAGAACAACGTTACTGCACGTTTGGCCGTGAACTCCTGGCAGTGAAACACTTTCAGCATTCACTAGAGGGCCAGCAATTTGTGATCTACACCGATCACCGTCCGCTTACTTTCGCGCTGCGCTCTAAGCCGGACAAGTATTCTCCTTGCGAAACTCGCCACTTGGATTTTGTTTCGCAGTTTACAAACGATATCCGACATATCTCTGGTGAACAGAATGCTGCGGTAGACGCCTTGTCTCGCCTTCCAATTAATTCTCTTTTCTCACCTTCGGATATCGACTTACGGCATATGGCCTTAGACCGGCCACGTCTGGACACCTTGGATCTATCGTCACCTGAATTTGCAACTTGCAAGTTCGCATACCTGCCAGTGCCAACTGCAGACACGCAGATTATCTGTGACACCTCAACAGACGCACCTCGACCTCTTGTTCCGATGACTCATCGTAGGGTTGTTTTTGACACCCTACACCAATTGGCACACCCCGGACACAAAGCCACCGTGAAGCTGATTTCAGCTAGATTTTTCTGGCTAAATATGAGGCGTGATATCACTGCCTGGACACGTTCTTGCGTATCCTGCCAAAAATCAAAGGTGCACAAACATATCCATGCACCCCTCAGAACATTCAGCCCCCCAGACGCTCGGTTCAGCCATGTCTATATTGATCTGGTTGGACCATGGCCGGTCAGTCAGGGATTTACCTACCTCCTGACCTGTATAGACCGTTTTACACGGTGGCCTGAAGCTATTCCCTTAAAGGACGTTTCAGCTGAATCCGTAGCGCAAGCCCTTATATCAGGCTGGATAACGCGTTACGACTGACCGCGACTGACCGCGGCAGACAGTTTGAATCCCACCTATTCCAGGAACTTTCCAGAATTTTAGGGATCAATCGAATACGAACTACGAGCTATCACCCTGCTTCTAACGGGATGATAGAACGCATCCCTCGCCAATTGAAGGCCGCATTGCGCGCCTATCCTGACCAACAGCGATGGAGCGAATATATACCTGTTGTCCTTCTTGGCTGTCGCGCAGCTATCAAAGAGGACCTAGGATACTCTCCAACAGAACTTGTCTATGGAGTACCGCTATCATTACCAGGTCCGATGCTGAACCCTATAGATCTAACGGGAACAGATCCAGCTTTGTAAATAAACAGACTGCAATGTTATTTTGGTAATCTCCCACCAATGCAACCTAGGGAACAGAACATCAAACCATCAGTCCCCAAAGATATTTCCTCATGGACTCACGTTTTTCTAAGAAAGGACGCTGTCAAAGCCCCTCTCACTCCACCTTACACTGGCCCTTATCGCGTGCTTTCACGCACTGACAAACTTTTCACCCTTGACATTAATGGCAAAAAAGAAACTGTATCTATTGACAGGGTGAAAAGAGCCTTTCTTAACACAAATACACAAGAGCCACATATTCCCCTTACTTACACACATGAACATATCCTTACACCTGTAGAAAAAAATACGATGCCAAAAGACAATTACGTCACCACCACACGTAGTGGTCGACGAGTACATTGGCCCAAAAAGCTCTGTAAAACTTTTTATATATAAAATGTACCCTTCTTTGTTTTACGGCTGCTATGCTTTTCTCTGTCAGCTTTCCGCCTAAGCAGGGGGTGATGTAGCAGCCACAGATCTATTTCCTTTCGCGAATCAATGCCCCTGTTAAGAGAGTCGGTCACTCACTGACCAATCAACTGGCAGAGCGCATTAATTTCTTCTCCTTCTCAGGAACTATTTTTCTAGTCCTTTTTTGTAGAACGGACAAAGTCAGAGAGCCCTGAGCTAGCAGAAGAAACACATCTCTCTCACATGACTGCCGCTGATTCCACTTGGAACCCTTCGCTCGCGGTTTAAAAATTATTCGAACTATTAGTCTTGAAAAAAGACCAAAGCAGTACAAATTCTTTTCCGCAGAGTTCGATCATAAATTTAATTGGTGGATTTAAGTAAGTATAGCTCAGAAGAAGTAACATTGCGCTCCATGGTCGGACGAAAAGAAAATATGTCTTGGGAAATTCGTTCAAAGCGAACACGAAAAGTATGCTAACAACATACTTCTGAGAAATCCTAGAGATATCGTTTGTGGAGACTGTCTTAATTTTGAAATAAATATTTAGGGAGAAACGTTCTCTATTCTACACAAGATGGCAATACTTAAACTTGACAAAGCAAATGGGGGGGATTCTTTTACTTTTGCAGGGATTGTCAATAGAGAGTATGAAAAGTTTAAATCAAAGAACTTACCCCCGTTACGTTTAATTGCTTGATTTTTGAACAAGGACTGATTGCACCGGAAGATGGCGAAATTAGAACCAGCATTTTGACTAGATTAAAAAAAAATCATAAAATCAGTCTGCAAATAGTCGCAGAATAATGTGAACGATTAGAAAATCTTCGACACGCCATGGCGAAGATTGAAGAACGCGACCTGTCAAAAATAAATGCAATTAAACAACATAAAGAAAAAATTTCCCGTAAAATAATTCCTTGTTATGGCAGTGGACAGATTCATTATTATAAGGAATATTTAAGGGAAAACGTGGAAAACCAAAAATTATAGCCTTGTATACAGAATTGACTTTGTTGCAGAAAAATCAGGACGAAAATAGCTGAAAACGTAAGTACATCTAAAAAATGTCTGAGAAACAATAAGTGATGGACTGCTCATAGGAATAATCCTAAAAGGTTTACCAAATGATTATAAAACATTCACCATAGTTATAACACAGAAATACACCCCTATGAGTTTTCCAATTTTCAAAAGAGCCCGAAGAAATTTTGAAGAAGCAGAGAAAACTGATGATAACACCCACAACACAGTAATGAGTGTGAAAGAAAATACAGAAGTCGGCCAACAGCGTTCATACCAAAAGAATACAACAAAACTAAATTTAATGAAGCATTTTTTTCTTGCGGAAAATATGGACATAGCGGTAGCTGGTATGGTCGTCGTCGGCTGAGAGACAGCTAGATGATCGATGTCCCGGGTGTGCAGTACATTGGTTTAACCGAGAGGTGTCAATATGGTCGCTAGTCCATACAGTGAGTCATACGGGTACTAGATGCTGCAAAGCTGGAGCTGGTCTACAGTTGATGCTAGTAGCTTGGTCGCGTAGGATGACGTTGGTAGAGAGACAGTTGGATGATCGTTGTCGGTAGCTGGTATGGTCGTTGTCGGTAGAGAGACGGCTGGAGAATCGATGTCCTGGTTGTGCAGTACATTGGTTTAACCAGGGGGGTGGCGATGTGGTCGCTAGTCTATACAGTGAGACGTACGGGGAGTAGATGATGCAATGTTGGAGCTGGTCTGCAGTTGGTGCTGGTAGCTTGATCGCATAGGATCGTACGAATAGGCTAAGAACGTCATGTCTTAGCTCCATGTCGGCGAGAAACGAACGAACGGGTGAATGAACGAGTAACTAAGACTATCGTGTCTTAGCGTTGCGGTGCCGAAGAGCGAACGAACGAGAGTCGTGGCTAAGACGACCGTGCCTTAGCACTGCGAACGGACAGAGAAACCGTGGCTAAGGCTGCCGACCATAGTGCAGCAAAGTCCAGCGAACGGACCGAGAAACCATTACAAAGGCTGCCGGCCTTAATGCTGCGAAGTCGATCGAACAGACAGGGAAACCGTGGCTAAGCCTGTCGACCTCAGTGCTGCAAAGTCGAGTGAACGGACAGGGAAACCTGACCGAAATGGTTAAGACCTGGTGTCCTCTTCGTGTTTGCCTCCAGACCGCCTGCTTTAGCGAGTTCGTGAGAACCGTCAGAGATACTCCAACATTAAGGATAGAGACCTCTAATGTTCTTAATCGCATGTCTATGTAGGTGTAAGGATAATGCAGGAGATGTAGGATAACGCCCTAAGAGCTTCGCTAGCGGTATTTGTCCTCCGTCCCACCAATCGGACGAGTATGGCACAAGGCCTTTTAAAGGTGGGTCCAGGCGCAGGGCCGTAGCCCACACGCGCCTGGCATTTTCAATAATGCCTCGGGCCTCATTGGCATTCCTCTAAAAGGAGCACCTCAGGCGTCAGGCGATAAACCTAAACCCTCCAAAGAGGGCTAAAGTCTGGGGGACGGCCCCCTGAGACTCGAAGTGTGTCCAGTGACGAGACAAACCCGACCGAATTCGTGCCGCTAACATCACGGCTGGCCGAAGTGCGTCCTATCAACCGGATTCCACATGAGAAAACGTACTAGCTGATATTTGTCACTGCCTCCCACCAGACCGGACTTGACACAAGGTCAATGACCCAAAGGTCAATTAAAGTGGGGATTAGGGGAGGGAAGGTCGAGCACGAACCGAGGCTAGAGCCCTGCTGGACTACGATGCAACACGCCCACCCGAAGGTAGCCCAGCTGAGACTAGAGGCATTACGGCCTCAAGTCTGCCTTTATTAGATTGTGCCCGTACCAGCGGGTGTTCTGAAAGGGGCTTGTTTATACAAATTGAAAACTGTGTCACTCTATAGAGTCGCGTGGACTAAAAGTTCGTGCATAAAAAACAGAAGTGGAAATACTGTCCTTCTTCAGCCTGAGATAGGCTTCAAAAATTTCATACTGTTTAGTTTTAATACGATTGCAATATTCGTTTTGAAACTAGACCGTATGAAATTTTTTAATAGTATTAAATCAAACATTTCCAACATGCATTTATTTGGGAGCATTTGCTCGGCATATATACAAAATCCTAAGGAATAAGATGATAGAAGTGAAAAGGGAATATTTGTAAGATAAGTTGGAGATCTTAGGCGAGGGTGACCCGTAAGCTCCCTGTTCAATAGCTACAACACCGAGGTGTAGGGGAGAGCGCTACTCCATTCCCAGGATTGCTCCACTTTACCCTTAATCTTCAACTTAAAGTGCTGAGTGCTAAGCAAGGCGGCATCAAGTACCATTTTTTGAGTCTTTGGTATGACTCGACCTGGGATTGAACCCCGGTCTTCCGGACCATTGGCGAATACTCTACTCGTTAAGCCAATAGTCCTGTTTATTTGGTATATCTTCCAGAGAAAGAAGTAGTAAGAATCGTTAGGACAGTAAAATCATTGATAAATTTAGTGAAGAATATTCAAACCCGTCTACTATATATGAATCTGACGATGATACTGTGATTAGAAATGATGAGATTATTGGGGCCGTTCCGGCAACTCAAATCTAAAATCCCATGTTTAGAGAAAACGCTGAGTCACCCATGACGTCAGACAACCACAAAACGTTGTAGATACGTCATGAGTGAACTTCCGTACACCTGAACTTCAGTTACACACGAACTATTTTTCGAAAGGGATTAATTCTGCTGGACTTTCGGAGATAAATTTGTAACTACAAAATAAAATACATTATATTTAAAAGTTCCTCTTCAAAGAATAATTAAGTATTTCATTGTTACTTATATTTGATAAAGGAACTTCCTGTTTACAGAAGAATTTCACTCACCCTAGCAGAGAGGTAGTAGACAACTCCTATATAAATTCAGCAGTCAAAGATCCAGAAACATTCCGGCCGCGTGCCGGACTGTCAATGCTCAATGGCAGACTTGAGGCCGAAAGGCCCCCGGTTTCGGCTGGGCTACCTTCAAGTGGGCAAGCTGCATTATTGACATCTTTGACCCCTTGAATAGCACTGGACTTTGCTGTCCAGTTTAAGCTATAATCAGGCATACGTGCCTGGATCCAGAATTGGGTCCAAGACCAGCTAGGCTCACCAGGCTCACATTGCACTAAGTGAGCCGATGACTAGCATAGACCAGCAGGGTTCGAGCCTTGGCTCATGCCCGACGATCCCCTCCCCTAAACCCTCACTATAATCGACCTTCGGGTCATTGACTTTGTGTCAAGTCCTGTTTGGTAGGAGGCAGAGACAAATATCACATTCCGGCTGAAGCGGCCGGACTGTCAATTCTCAATGGCAGACTGGTGGCTTCGACTGGGCCACCTTCGGCTGGGCGAGCTGCATTATTGACACCTTTGTATAGCACTGGACCTTACTGTCCAGTTTAAGCAATAATCAGGCATACGTGCCTGGACCCACGTTTGGGTCGATGTCCAGCCAGGCTCATCAGGCCCACATTGCACTAAGTGAGCCGATGACCAGCATAGTCCAGGAGGACTTGACCCGAAGGTCGAATTATAGTGGGGGTTAGGGGAGGGGAAAGTCGAGCATGAGCATTTGACCTTGTGTCAAGTCCTGTCTGGTGGGAGGCAGAGACAAGTATACACATTCCAGCTGAGACATAACCTGAGTAGCAACTGTGCTTCATGTAGAAGCTTTTCTGCGTCCTGTCTGGCAGTTTAAGCTATAATCAGGCATTCGTGCCTCTCCTAACCCCCACTATAATTTGACCTTCGGGTCATTTGATCTTGTGTCAAGTCCTGTCTGGTGTGAGGTAGAGACAAATATACTCATTCTGGCTGAGACAGCCGGTGGGCGAGAAGGGTAATCTGTACCTCCTCTGGCCATAGTGCTCCGAACAAGGCCTTATCAGCAGCAGCTGCCAGAGACGCACAACTCCAGTCCTACCAAACAGCTGATGTCTTGACTCCAGCCAGCACAGACGACACAGGAACCAACCACAGCCACAGACCCAGCGCAGCCAACCAAACCAACCACAGCTGCTTTTCTCGTTCAAACAACTCTTCTAAGAGCTAACCTCAGAAAGTCTTAAGACCACTTTTAATTTTCTCACTTCACCTTCCGGCTTCAGCTTCACCAGCAGCAGTTCCTGCACCTTCAAGCAACCAACACTTGCAGACCGACTTCAGCTTAGCTCAGTAGCAAGTCCTGCACCAACAAGCAACAGTACCAACTGCAGACCAGATCTAGCTTCTCCCAGCAGTGGACATCTGCATCACCATATTTTACGAGCAACCACTGCTCGGACTAACACAACACACCGAAGCCACATTGACACATCCCGGGTTAACCAAAGTACTGCACAACCGAGCCTCCGATCATCAGCCTCTGCAACCAGTAACTAAATTTTCGGACCCGCGATTGGGCAGCCGCGCACACCAATTCAGACTACATCCTCGTCCCTGAACGGACCAAGTTTTATTGTTATCGATTCGCCGAATAAATCGACCTTTCGAATTAACCCTCTTGTCTTTGTCATTTTTGCATAGTTAGTCGTCAATCACTTATTTTTCAAAAATTTGTGGGATCGACGTATTTACATCAACAAGATGAATATGCAATTATCTGAAGAGCAAACAGAAGTAATTGAAAATAGTGAAAAAATTAAAATACGTCCAAAACATTTAAGTGATTATTATGTTAATGACGAAGTATTGATAAGTTGAATTATACGATTGCCAACACATTAAGACTGTACCAAAAACGTACATGGAAGCGTTAAAGTCTGAACAATTGGTAAAATGAAGAAGCAATGAAGAAGAACTGGATATTTTAAAAAAATGAAACGTTTGAATTAACACAACTACCTCTGAATAAGGCTCTAATACCAACACGGTGGGTATATACTATTAAAACAGACCCAAACCTAAAAAAAAGTTTATAAAGCTTGATTAGTAGCAAAAGGTTTCGAGATCGAAAATAAAAATAGTAAAGAAAGATTAGTTTATGAATTAAAGAAACTTTTATATAGCCTGAAACAAAACGGCCGAAACTGGAATAACTTATGACACACATATTTGATTGAACAAGGTTTTTGACAATCGCTATCTGACGTTTGTGTATATACAAAGTATAAATATATATTCATACAATTGTCATTGTACAGGTGGATGATATCTTGATAGCGATAAAATGTAATGAAAATGTGATAAATACTAAAAATATCTTAAAACAAAAATTTTAAATGAAGGACCAAGCTAAAATTAAGTTTTTTTCGGTATAGAATTTACCTTTGAAGATAATATTACATCTTTGCACCAAAAACGCTATCTTTAAGTGTTAATGGAAAGATTTAGGATGAAAGACTGCAAACCTAGATATACCCCTAATGATAGCAATATTAACAAGATATGTAGCGAACCAAATGAATTAACTGACGAAAAAATGCATTCTAAACTTTACAGGCTTTCGTGATGCAGATTGGGTGAACTCACAGGATAGAAAAAGCATTATTAGATATGGTTTTATGATCTCATATGAAGGTCCACTAATTTCGCGGAAAACGCGAAAAGTCTACAGTTGCCCTGTCCACGTGTGAGGCTGAATATGTCTATTACTGCAGCCACGCAGGAGGGAAAATACCAAAAAGTTCTTATGAAAGATATGCTAAATAAAGAGATAAATACATTTACACTATACTGTGACAGTCAAAGTGCTATAGCAAGTAAAGTAAAGTTGGCGACCATAGTCGAGGGTGACCAGAAGGCTCCCTGCGACCTGGAATTGAACCCAGGTCTCCCGGACGATTAGCGAACATTCTACCCACGAGACCAATGAGACGGTAGTAGTAAAGTTGGCGACCGTAGTCGAGGGCGACCAGAGGGCTCCTTTTCAATAGCTACTACACTGTGGTGTAGGGGAGGGTGCTACTCCTTTCCCTAGATTGCTCCAGTTTACTCTTGATACGTACCTTGTATTGCTGAGTGTTAAGCAAGGAGGCATCAAGTACCATTTTTAAAGTCTTTGATATGACGCGACCCAGGATTGAACCCAGGTTTTCTGGACCATTGGCAAACACTCTACCCATTAGGCCAAAGCTTTAACAAAAAATCCTATACATCACCATAGATTGAAACATATTGATATAAGATTCCATTTTATTAGGAACGAATTACAGAATGCAACTCTCAGATTATTTCACATAGCTAGTGAAGAAAATATAGCAAATATATTCACAAAAACAAACTAAAAGATGAAAAATTTAGATATCTATTAATGGGACTTAGAACAGAATTTTTTTTTGTTGTTGATAAATTTAAAGAAAAAAATATTATGTGACAATAAGCCCAATAACCCTCCCCAAAAAAACCTTTGAAAACTATTCATGTTGAGTAATAAAAAAATGTGACAACAAACTTATTATTATGAAAATATAAACTTAAAAAAAAGGTCTTAAATGTGAAAGATGTAAAAGTGTTTTTACATATTTAAATCAAATATTATCAAATTTGTCTGCTTTAAATAATAGCTTTTGATTCAAAGGAAATTTCAGTCGAAGAGAGTGTTAAATATGCCAACTGAAATAGTCCCTTGGCTATATGGTAATGCGAATGTGAGCCACAACCAAAATGGACTACTTTGTAATTTACTATGCAACGGCATGTTACATAGCCTGTTTTTAGGTGTCACTAAATTTGGCACGAAATTCATTGTTCTTTTTTTGTCTTTGTTCTTTTTGTAGATTTTAGTTCTGGCATTAAAAAGATTAAGTAAGCACATGTATATATAAGTAAAGTTGGCGACCCTAGTAGAGGGTGACCTGAAGGCTACCTTTTCAATAGCTACTACACCAAGGTGTAGGGGAGGGTGCTATGCCTTTCCCTGGATTGCTCTACTTTACCCTTGATCCATACCTTATAATGCTGAGTGTTAAGCGAGGAGGCATCAAGTACCATTTTTTTAGTCTTTGGTATGACTCGACCTGGGATTGAACCCAGGTCTCCCAGGTGAACACTTTAACCATCATGCAATTACGTAGTCTTCTTGTCCTTACAAATACTATGGGTTGGATTACTCCTGCGATATTAACAGTCATGTCACTGATTTATTACAGTATACCAAACAAATCCGAAGTTATTTGTAAAGATGACTCAGTGCAATTTAAAAATCTAGTCAGCCGCAAATATTTTTGTGCTATGCAGTTGGTAGTCAACAAAAACCATATTCTATGATAAAATCTGAAACACTGCTTGCTGGACTGCTACGAGACTGATCATTAGAATAAAAGGCACCTGAAGTCTATCAAAAATTGGGTTTTATTTCAATATTAGTTTAATCTAACCAGCAACTAATTAAGTAATCTTTCACTGAAAGAAACTTCCAATTATATTAGTTCCGATTATGTTTTTAAAAACATAGTGGTTTGGTTTGATGGCATATCACCTTATGTAATTCCAAAATTTTATTCATTTGTAAATACTTGATTGTAAATATAATTATATTTTTAATATGCATTTTTTAATTGCATATTTTTGTCTATAATCATTTGCACAAAGTAACATAGTTTCAAGCATTTCTATCCTATGCTAACAATTTTCAGACAGATCTTTGTAAATGAATGGCAAATGTGATCATCCATTTTAAATAGAAGTTCCCTCCCAAATGAGTTCAATTGTATTTGTTTTATTCATAAATTATATCATTTGAGTGATAATTCTTAATTTACAAAAGAGTATGATTTGAAATATAATCCTAAATTTGTTTCTGCTTTCCATTCATGAATCACAGCAAAAATTAATAAGTTTATACCAGATTAAGAAAATGAATTATAATATTTTTGGCAGAAAATCCTAGAAACATAGCTGCTATAGGTTATTAAACTGTTTAGATTTGGTGTCATTATTAAAATTTATTTTTTGGTTGCTACATGTGTTTGACATTAGCCTTGTAAAAATAATAATATATCTATTTATGATCTTGTAACATTTGAAACTCAATCTAATTGGAGAGTAAAAAAGACAAACACCAAATCTATATAGGAGGAAAGTTTATTATAAGACTGTTAGTTGTCAAATATCACATGCAACAACATTGGAAAAGGAGGAATAACTAGGATTTAGAACAACAGGAGCAGGTAACAAGAAAAATAGTTCTATACAATCCAGAATATCTGTAATAACAGAGCATATGTGCAGGCACACACACACATTCATCGCAAACCAGGCAATCAATAAATTATAAAAGACTATATATGGTAAATATAAAGACTCTCAGCTATGCTTTCTAAATTGTCTTGATTTTTGGGTTCATATTTTATATTTTCTTTTCAGATGAAAAAAGAAATAAACATATTCAAACATCTTAATTTTTACCAGAATAAATTTTAAATATAAACATATTCAAACATCTTAATTTTTACCAGAATAAATTTTAAATATAAAAATGGAATATATACTGTTAATTTTGAGTTAATATATAACAATGATATAAAAATGACAAAACTGATTGAAAGATATTGTATTTGATATTATAATGAATATCTATTTCAAGATTAAATTTCTCAAATTCTTAACATTTTCAACAATTCTTATCGTAACTTTATCAAAAAAGTTCCTAAAATTGTCTTGATTGTGACAATATTTATTAAAAGTGAATCACTTTGAAAATTACATAAAATCTTTTGTTACTATTGTAAGAACTTAATAACTTCTTGTAATTTTATTTATAATTAATTACAAAAGTTGAAATGTGGAGAAAAAAAAAAAAAAAATCAAGAATTTTTTTTTTTATTTCACTAAATTCTAAATCAAAGTTTATTCGTATTAAAAAGAATATGTAAAAATGTAACGTATTGACCCACAGCCGAGCTGTCAAATAAGAGATGCACCTGTGTAAATAACAAGTGCATCTGGTTGAAGATATCAGGGTATAACCTTGAATGTGGACGGGTTGAATTGGGTGCAGATGTGACGCCCACAAGAAGCAGGTGGGCATCAAATAATTATATAACCCAGTGCCACAGACAGGTTTAGTTAGTTAGAGTCAGTTAGTTGGAGATAAGATGCTGTAGAGAGAACCAGCACCCAGCAGAGGTCTATGGGCCCTCAGAACCCCCGACTGAGCAGCCCAGCAGAACATGAAAGAAGTGCTGCTAAAGACAGAGGAATTTGGGGTCAATATGTTGCAGTCTGTTCAGTCTCCAACTCACCTCTCATACACAAACCTTTCATAACCCTTTCACAACCCTTTCGAATAAAGTGTGAGAGGTATATTTTTTTTAAAGAAGTGTGTTCGTTATTATTGTTGATTTTGCTTCCACATATATATGTGTATAGTTGTATATGTATTACGGCTATGTAACAAAAAGTGTTATTCTATTTAGAATATTGAATTTTTATGTTACTAACAGAAAAAAAAAAAAAAAAAAAAAAAAAATCAACAGATGCTATTAATTTTATTGATTAGAATGGTTTTAAAATATCTATAATGTAAGACTACAAAATAATTCAACCATTTAAATAAGACAACTAATTAGCAAAAAGGAAGAATGTAGGCTTTATTGCTGGCTTTAAAAAAATGTAATAGTTTTAAATTTTTGAACTTTACTTCAAATATAAATCAGTAACTAATAATTAGAAGGGATACTCAATAATTAATTTCACCAAACTATTTTTCTGTGCATAAAAATTAGTTTGAATAAAAAAGGAAAAACATCAAGAAAGTATCAATAATTCATTTAGAAAACTTTAACAACTTAGGAATCTAAGAAACTCTGGAATTATCTATATTTGAAGACGTATTCATAAAAAAATCATCTGTTGTATTTATCATTCTGATCATACTATGTAATTTACACTCTATTAAAACTTTCTATTAGCCATCTAAATAGTGATATAAAAAATAAACTGAAATGATAGAAATAGAAGAATAAAACAATTGTTTTTTCCCTAAACCTAAAACTGTTGGCATTATTTTTGAAAACTTTGAATTTGTTAGATAAAGTCAAGAATAGTATTTTAAGTATTTTGTCTTCTCAAACAAGACAAAAACATTTTCAAATATTATTTGAGCAGAAAGACCATAAAAATGTGATAAAAGAAAGACTTAAATTAAAATTTGAATTAATTTTCCATATGCACTAAAGGAAACTGTTTATTATTTACCTTTAATTCCTAAGAAGTAAAATTTGGACTGTTAAAAAGTTACCATAACATGTAACTGTGACAAACCTTTTAAAATATACAGTAAATGCTATTTTCAAGTGTATATAAACAGGTAAAAATAAACACTTATTACAAACTAGTCAGATTTCAGGTAAATAACTTTGTATTAAATTCTGACTTCTTCAGGTATACAGAAACTGATATAGAAATAAATGTTTCAAACACTATTACATGTAATATAACAAAATAATGATTCATTATCTTTAAAAATGTGCAATTGTAATAAGAAATAAATAATTTAACTTACATTGAGATTAAGAATGGATTTTGGTAAATAGAAATGTTCACGCATCTAAAAACCTTGAAACAAATGAGAAAGTAACCTGAGATATAAAACTGTGTTCAATTAAAATGTTCCCATTAAAATTTATGATTCAGCTGAAAGGGGAGCTTTTATTCTGATAGACAAGTTGAGTTCTTTGGTTCAGAAACTGGATGGCAGCAAAGAAAATACTCTTGAAATTTAATAGTCAAATTTTTTAATCAGAACTTTTCTTCTCAATATAATTGATAGTAAAACTAATACACTACTATATAAGTAAAGTTGGCAACCTTAGTCAGGGGTAACCCAAAAGCTCCCTTTTCAATAGCTACAACACAGAGGTGTAGGGGAGGGCATTACTCCATTCCCTGGATTTCTCCGCTTTAACCTTGATCCTTACCTTATAGTGCTGAGTGATAAGCAAGGTGGCATCAAGTACCATTTTTTGAGTCTTTGGTATGACTTGATCTGGGATTGAACCCTAGTCTCCCAGACCATTGATGAATACTCTACTCATTAGGCCAACATGCCTAATTTGTCAGTAAATTATTAATGCAGAATTTTTTAAAGGTAAAGCAATACTAGTAATAAAATACTTGCCCATTATTTAAAAATATTAGGCCATTAATAACAGTGATATAATTGTTCCTTAATCAATTTTTAAATTTCATATTTTAAAAATGAACTAAGTCATAGGTTAATATGACAGATATTAAGAGTTCAAATTTACTTTATTATTTTCAATATAAAGTCAAACTCAAAAGTTTTTATTTAAATTTTACTTGACTGAAAGAAATATACATTAATTCATTGATAATAATTTGGATAATACAATATACAGATTTTGTTGAGGAGTTTTGCTGTATGATAAACCCATGATATATAAATTTCATTCTAACAAAACACTTTCAACAAAAATATTATATTTCATTAACTTTTAAATTGAAAGTAATGAATATAAATCTTTACTTAAGAATTACATTTGACTTGTATTTTCTTTATAAAGCTGCTTTTGAATCAAATAACATACAAGTGAAGAAATATTATTTACAGCCAATATGTATGAATCTGATTTGCTTCAAGAGAAGAATAAGTAACTTTGTATTTATAGAATTTAAAATTGAATAAGATGTAATGTAGAAAAAATATTTTGATAGCAATATTGATTTTTCCATATTACTTTTAAGTTACATCTCACTTTTTATAATTCATGCAGGAGAAGTAAAATCACAACCATCCCAGCCTCATCTAGGTGTCTGTTGGATAAGAATCTCCAACATATCAAATTACTTTAATAACATTAATGGAGCAATAACTTTACTCTTGAAATGAATTTGACTGTCCAAAAAAAAAAAAAGTTAATTTTTTTAATCAACAAAATTTTTCATGCATTTACAAAGTGTAAAATTTTTCTACTTGCCTTGGTAATTGAGAAAAATATAAAATGGATAGCAATCAAACATGAATGGTAATATTATCAAACATTTCAGGAAATCTACAAAAATTCATTTTGTAAAAATTAATTTCCAACTGGTATATTTTCAAAAATGAATTTTTAGTAGGATTTCAGTTTAAATGCATATGACAAAACTTTTGGTAAAATAAATTTAAGTTATTCATACAATTTATAGTTTCAGTAGAAAAAAAAAGTAATTATAGAAATATACACAAACAAGGAAATTTTATTAAAAATACTGTATTAACAATATCCCAATTAAGGAAATATAAAGATTATACGGTAAATTTTTTGTGAAAGAAAAATTTTGATATTTTGAGTCTTGAGAATTGTTTTTAGAACTGTATTTCATCAAATGTTATTAGTAAAAGTTAGAATGGCCAAATAATTATCTCCCTTGTTTGAAAGGCATTATTATTGACCCACCAGAGTATTTGCTTTGAAAAGTAGATCCTGCTTCCAAAAGAATAAATAGATAATAAACAAAGTTTGATAATTTTCCAAAGTATATATGACATCAAATATTAGTATCTAACTTGAGAGCAGTTGTCATGTTTTTGATTTTAGTTAGAACAATGATTTTAGTTGGAACAACTTATGAAGAAAAATAGTCAACCATTCTAAGTTTTCTTACACATCATATATTTATATAGTAGCATTTTTAAAATATCATTTATCTATTTCAAGCAATATTTTTCTGATTTCTTAAATCACATTTAATATCGGATATACATCTCTAGGCTTTTTATTTTAAGTACAAACTTAAGATTATAGATAAAATAAAATAGTAACAATGCTAATAAAAAGTTTTTAAACAATTCTATCACATTATTATCATTTTTTAAAGGATAATTCTAAATGGTTATGTCAATAACAAAAAAAAATCAAGTCACTTTTAAAGCACTTGTTAGAGCATTAATGTTGATCAGTGAGAAACCTGTTCATTACTTATATGGGTGATGAATTAGGAACAGCCAATACTATGCCTGACTAAGCAAAGCTTATTGAAACTTTATATTTATGATCAAGTTATACTGAAAACACTGGTTCCTATCAAATCACAAAAGTTAAGCATTGATGAGTTTGTTAAGTTCTGAGATGGGTGACCACTCAAGAAGAGCATGTACAGTCAGCAACCTGAAGCCTGTGTACCAGACAAAGCAAAGCTTAATAAATAACAATAATCAGTAATCCTATAAAGTTTAACATTTTGATAAACCATTTTTTAATTGGAAAGAGGTAGGTAATATGGAAATAAATCTAAAGAAATTATTGAGCATAGGAGAAATTTTAATTTAGAAATAGAAGAGAAATAAGATATAATTAATAAAAGGCACCAAGATGTTTCAAATTGCCTTTTGTTATTCTAATGACCATTCTATTGAATAAATTAGTACTATAACATTTTTATCAACTATCACTTTTTTTCAAAAGAAGAATTTTTGGAAGGAATAAAAAAATATGTAAGTTTAAATCGATTTAGATTAGGAATAAATTCATAACCAGTAGATAGAAATTTACATTTTCAAGAAAATAATGGAATACATAACTAAACATGAAACTAACTTGATGAAGTTTATATTCACTAAATGTAAAACTTGTACTAAAAAAATTGTAAAAACATGTGTTACTCTTTACAATAAGTAAAAAAAAGTCAATAATAAACTTCTATATAAATTATGAATTAATTTCTTATACTATTGTTCTAAATAGACTATCATTATACACTCTAAATATCTTCTTTTTAGCAATTTCAAAAATAAATTATGAATTTACACTTGGTAAGGGGTGCAACAAAGATAATTGGTTAATAAGGGCTCATGTCTGATAATTACTAAAGTTTCAAGCTGATTTTCTCTTAATATTACAAATATAAAAACAACATAAGAAACTTTTGCAGTAGAAATATTCTTTCTCAAAAGAATATAATGCTGCATTTGTAGATTTATTTTTAAAGAATTCAAATCTGTAAAAGTATCATTTTTATTTTAGGAGACATTTAACTTCAAATCAGTACTGGAAAATAGATTTTTAAAAGTGGATAAAATGATTACTTACAAACTAGAATTAGACTAATAAAAAGATGGCAGTAAGAATTATCTAAGAGAGCAGATTACCAACAGTAAATTTCTTCTCCATGAAACTCAAAACAACACAAAAAAAATCATGAAAAATCAATAACAAATGACTTACAAAAAATTATTTCCAGTGAGCTGAAATGAGAAAAAAATTTCCTTGCAGGAAGAAAGTTATAGTTCGAATTGCTGATAATGTTAAATCAACCCTTATCTTATCTGCTTATAAACGTGGATAATATACCATTTTTAAAAACATTAAGGACAAATAAAAATGTTGGGTAATATATTTATAATATGCAGAGATAAGCAATTTGGCCAAGTCTGAATATGAATATTTTATCAACTCCAAATATTATATTTTTACCAATATTCAAACAGAATTTACATTTTCAGTCCTGTTTAATCATACAATAGTTATTGGTTTATATAATTGAGTGTATGGTGAGATTACTTAATCTAAATCAGCCATAAATGTTATACAAATAAAAAAAAAAACATTGCAAATCTGTGAAAAATTAGTGTTTAATTTATTCAATAAAAATAATATATCCAGTAATATAACCAAACTGATGACAACAATTCCTTAAAATGTTATATTTTAGATCTAACATCAACAATAAAGTAATTATATATATATATATGCTTTTCAACATGCAGATATACTGGATATACTGAACTTAGTTACATACACCACATTAGCTTATATAAGAAGCTTTAAAATTTTAAACAGTTCTCCAGTACAGATTTAACAATTATTCTTAAAATTATGAATATCAGCATCAAGAGTTTTTGCTGAGCAAGTTATTTCTTTCTTTGAAAACAACTCATAAAAAAGTTAATAGCAGTCATTGTAAATAGTAGAACAAGTATATGCAAGATTCTATTGAAAGAAAACCAATTTACTTAATGTTATTCTGGTATCTTCTAATAGCAAACTAAATGAAAAATTAATAGATATTAAGCCTGGAAGATAATAATAAGCATATAAGTAATTTTGAATAGAATAACTTATCACAAATGCCACAAGGCAATTACTTTTTGGGGACATGGAATAAACATTAAATAACTTCCAAGCAAAAAAGCTTGATGACAAAACTTTCATTAGAAAGTGTTATAAAAAAAGAGGCGGGAAAATAAATATAATTATATCCTCAATATATAACATTAACTTGAAGATAAACAACATACTAGCAGCAGTGAATAGTCACTGAAGTAGATTTCCTAAATCTGAATCTCTTTTCTTTTTTTTGGAAGATTTTGGTCGGGATATTGTCTTTGTATAATGGAGAGATTTAAGCATCCTGTTTGTTTTGGATTTAATTGCAAGGGCAGCTCCTTCAGGTGTATAGGCGAGATAAACACAAGACAGATCCACATCAGTGCATGTGTCTTTGGGTTTTTCAAGTAATGGTGAGTGTTTGCGCATGTTGTTACCAGTATAAGCAACACATTTCAGTTGCCACTCACCAATGTCATCATTCCAGTGAACATAATGTTCAATTACATTTTGAAATTCTGGTGGAATGAAATTGTCAATGACCAACATCTGTAATTTGAGCTCTCGACTTAACTGCCTTACATTTTCCAAAAGTCCTTCCATTTCACGTTGATGCTCTTGTTGTAGATCTGCCATCTCAGATTTTGCCTGCATCAGCATAGTCCAACATTTCTTTAATTTTTTTGTCTTTCCAACTATTTCATCTTGCAAACTGGAATATTTTTCTTCAATGTCAATACGCTCCTGTTCTTTTTCTTCAAGTGCTCGGCGTAATTCTTCTTCTCTTTTCTTCCTTTCTTCTAATTCTAAAGCACTCTCTCCAAGTAAACGTTCTTGTTCTTCAGCTTTTTCTAACAAATTTTCTCCTCCTACAATTATCTTTTTCTCAATTGCAAGCAATTTCTGAGTGAGTTGATCCTGCTCTTCCTGGTATTTTTTCAGTTCAGCTTCCTTTTCATCAAGACTCTCTTTCATTTTGTTTCTTTCTTCTTCAGCCATATCTTTCTTTTCTTCTAATAATTTACGGTCATTCTCAATTTTAGACTGAATTTCTGCCATTTTCTCTTTGGAGACTCTGCGAGATTTTTTCTCCTTCCATTTTCTTTTGCTGCTTTCCATATTATCAACATTCTGTTCATTATCTACCTCTTCTTCAATATCATTTAGACCATCCTCATTATCAGAGACACCTTCTTCAAGTTGTCTTTTTAGTTCTTCAATTTCTTTCTGAAATTGTCTCAAAAGAGCATCTTTAGGATCTTCATTAATTCTAGCTTTGTTTTTAATATTCTTAGCCCGATTGGCATATCTTAATGTACTGATAGTTTCATCATAATTGTAATCAGCTGGGCCAATGGCAGCTATCATGATTGTTTTAGAATTCCCTCCAAGGGAATCTTGCAGCAGACGAGTAAGCTTAGAGTTCCGATATGGGATATGACTACTTTTGCCATCCACTAAAGCTGATATCACATTACCCAGTGTTGAAAGAGAGAGATTAATTTTGGAGGCTTCTTTTAGTCTCATTCCTGTAGCTCCAGTTTTTGCCTGGCGTTCTGATCCGGCCAGGTCCACCAGATGAAGTTTTCCCATAATGACATGCTGTTTTCCATCAATTCCTTTCTCACTGCATTCAACAGTAACAGTGAAAATAGCATGGGACCTGGAGCTGTGGGCATTCATATTGGTAGCACCAACTGCACGATTTTTGTTACCCAAGGTCATGATCCTGTCCATATCATCAGCATTGTTGACAACAAACGCTGATAGATCCTTCACGTAAACGCCAACGTCAGGTCGTTCTTTGACCTCCAGTCTCATGTTTTGGTCTTTAGCAAGCAGATCGCGAATCTCTTCATTGTATATTTCCATATATGAAACACGAACGAGGAAACAATTTTCTTCCCCTGCTTTAGCAATGGCTCCGAATATATGGGCAAATGAATTCGGTATAATACCACGCATTTCAGGAACTGCTCTCAAACCTTCCATCGTATATGTTTTACCAGTGCCAGTTTGTCCGTAGGCAAAAATTGTTCCATTGTATCCTTCCAATACACAATCAACAATAGGTCGGGCGACTTCGTTGTAGACATCGACTTGTTTACAATCAGGACCAAAGACTGTATCGAAAGTAAAGATCTTAGCTAACTCTCCATGACTGGCAGATGGATTGTTTACAGTGACCGTGCCTCGTAAAGGATCGACTGTAACAAGACTGCGACACTGGTTTGTTACCTCTTTGTCATTGAGTGGGCGACAACGAACTGCTACACGGACATTATCGGAATCTTTACTTTTATTAATAGTAGAGCTTGTGGTGCTAGCAGTTGTATTATTAATAGTTTGCATACTGACAGTGGTACTGCTGGTATTAGTGGAGGTAGTACTTGGTGTGGTTGTACTGCTGCTAGAACTTGTAGTCGTAGTACTAGTACCACTACCCGTTTGGTTACTCAATAGTAGTCCACGATAATTGATACTTGTGTTTTTGTTCTCAGGCATTTTTGTGACTTTCATGAAGAGTTGACATACACGTAGATGAACACACAGCGGCAGAAGAATGTGGTTAAAAATGGCTTAAGTCAGTGCCGAAAATAGTCGAGAGCTGTGTTGTTGGTTAGACACTAATTCAAGAGCCAGAGGTTGAAAGACGGCAAAGGGCAGTTACTTTTTTTTCTCATACACTTCGTCGTCTGCAACGGAGAGATTGCGCAGTTTATCAAAAAGGATCTTGAATGAAAAAAGAACTGGTTAACAATACCATTTCTTTTGATCGTCTCGTCATTGCCTTCCTACTGCTGCAGCTGTGCGCTCTCTCTCTCTCTGGTTTTCGTAATGATTCCGAAAATTTGTGACGTCACTTCGTAGTACACTTCCTCCTACTGTCTTTGCTTTGCTCTTAAGGAAGCTGTAATATGAGGGGAGACAACTCATGAAGCAAAGTTTCATTACATTAGATTCCTATACATTTTGGGGGCATTTCCCGTGTAACAGGAACAAAGAGAGGAATGTAATGAAAATATTCATATCGATTATGGTTTAGTAGAAAAATAAAATATTGAACAAAAGTAAAATTTGATTTTAAATTAATAGAGTAGAAACTATGTTTTTCTCTTTCTTTTTTTGCTCCTTCTTTTCTCTCTTTCTCTCACTTTCATTCACATACCACATGCTTTTGCATACATACATGAATAAGTACACGTACATGAATACATTGCTTCTATCATTGTTTAATGGGTAAATATTGGAAAAAATTCCCTAGACTAGTAAATGAACTATGGAAAAAGTACATGTTAAAAAAATGAAATAGACAGAATATGTTTGGAGAAAGGAATACAGTCACAATGTTGCATGCTTGTGAATGTTATATATACTCATAGATAAAATGTAGTACAAATATAAATAAAATGGAATTTCTTCAAAGCTATAGCTGTTTTTCCTGTGTGTGGCGTATTGAATTTATCTATTTCATATTCAACTGGGAACCCTTGGTCTAAGAGAAATAGACGCAAGGGATCCATAAATTAGATAGCTTCCCTCATTGTGTCCATGCTGCTGCTGCTGCTGCTGCTATTTAAGAGCAGGTAGATGAGACGTCTGCACTGTACGAAGTTATTCAGCCAAAGAGAGTGTTTGTTTTAGATGATAAAAACTTTAATATAATATATTTTTATTCAAAAAATTCAAAATGCTTTACTTAGATGAGAATTGTATTCTGAATATTATTTTTCACATTAACCTTCAAGGTAACGAATATTAAAAGATGTAAATTTCCCCGATTTTATATTGGTTTGGATAACATAAAATGCAACATAGAAAAAGTTCTGATGTTTAACTAGGTATGGAAAATATTGTGAGGAGTCATAAATAATTTCCGTTTTTTAAAAACAAGTTGTAAGTAAATATGTCAAACTTCCAGTGTTTTAAATGCAAGCAGAATTTACCTGATTAAAGAGTGCTTTCATTAGTCATTCTTATTTTGGTGCGGAAAGAGTACACATAATTTAATTGATGATCTCATGCTCCTAAAATAAAGGAACTGAAAGTATATATTTGACATGTAATGTTGTGAGAGTATAAGGATGACAAAATACAACAGAAACAACTAAGAAAATTTCTAGTGTTTATGACCAAGGTATGATTTCTGACCGCCAAGTCTGGAATTGATTTTTAAAGTTTTGTTTTAATGATACGCGATTGAGAGATGAGCCCAGATCAGAACGCTCATCTGACCTTAATCAAGATGCTTTAAAAGAATTAGTGGAATGTAATCCATGTAAGAGTATTCAATATTTAGCATTTGACCTGAAGACATCCTAATCCACAATGTGCTACCACTTGGAAAAAAAAAGATAGGAAAAGTGAACAAGCAGAGTGTTTGAGCTCCTCATACTCTTAGTGAGAAGAATAAGGAAGATCACATATTCATAGCAAAAATTCATCTTTCAAAGCAAAAAAATTACCTGTTTCTCAAGGATATAATTACAGGTGATGAAAAATGGATCTTTTATAACAATCTTCAATACAAAAGGCAGAGGATTGACTAGGATGAATCTCCAGAGCCAAAAGTGGATTGGTTGGTTGGATTGTGTTTTATTGCATATCAACTCTTGCAGATTATTCAATGTTAAATCCTATTTATATATATATTAAATGCATATGATTCATAAACAAATAGTTTGTTGGTAACAATTTTTAAATGAGCCAGAGCTCATTTGTTTGTATACGGTTAAATGATTTCAGGAATTGCTATGTAACTCTAATGGTTTTATTTTCAAGTATCGCTATTCAACACTAGTAATTCAATTCAATATTATTCATTCATTTGGACACAGTTAATTAGTTCCAAGTATTGTGATGTAATACTAATAATTCATTTTAATAGTGATTTATCAGGGTTTCAAGTATATAAAATGATTACATATTTCCATTTGACCCATAGATGGGACCCTAACAGGTACTATCACTCCGAGTCAGAGTGAGCCTGGAAGTAATGACTATGATGTGGTACTCCAAATCCCCCAAAGCTTTAGGACCATAACATAAAATGCATAAAGATATTATCATAAGATAGTTTAGTGTCATAATCAGGTCACTCGTTGTGGGTAGGGGGTCTTACTCCTCTGCAGAGATGCAATCAGTGTATTCTACAGCCGCAGCCAACTGAGCTCTAAAGCAGAGCTTGATGGAAGAAAGGTTATGCTGTGGGATCATTCATTTTGATTTTTAAATTGCAATTAAACACTCAATGCAGATATACTCTCTGCAGCTGTAACATGTCAATAAAAATCTTCTAAGAAAAAGCACTGCACTCGTCAATAAAAGAAACGTTATGCTTCTCAATAATGCAACATTCAATTTAGGCTGGTCTGTTCAACTCCATTCTCAATATTCAGTAGACCTTGCACCTACTGATTTCCATCTTTTTTGTTCTCTGTAAAATGCTCCGAATATAAAAAAAAATTCTCAAAATCAGGCGAAAACGTTTGTGAAAAACTTTTTAGGCTTAAAACCAGCTGAATTTAAAAGAAAATTTGTTAAGATATAAAAAATATTGACAGAACTATTATTGTTCTGTAATGTAAAAGATAAAATGTGAAGGAATACTTAAGACAGGTGTTTTTATCATGGTGAAAATGTAATTTTTTAGTTTTCTCGATTAAGAATCTTAGGGTGGGAGTCTCCGTGGTGTAGTGGTAAACGTTCTGGACTACGATATCGTAAGTAAACTAGTTCGAACTCCAGTCGTGATGTTACATTCACTTTCGAACTAATATCGTTGGGAGAGGTATGAATTTCCTTGTCCTCCCAAATTATAGGTTAAATTATGCTACTACTGTTCAATGCAAAATCCATCCTTGTGCACCACAAGGATGGATTTTGCATTGAATAACGTACGAAGGTTAATTTGCCATTAAAGCTAAATAAGCAAATTTTTCTTATTCATGCTTCTTTTATAATCATGAGTGCTAGAAAAAGTTTTCAATGAATTTAGCTAAAAATAAAAGACAATAAACTTTTCAGCCAACCTAAGGTTGACAGAAAAGTTTATTCTGTCAAATAGGTGTCCAATTTCTTGCTAAAATACAGAGAATTTTTATTTTGTTTTAGATCTTGTGAGGGTAAGAACACGTTTCAGATCTTTTATTGTTTCCTTAAACCTTTAATTAAGAAAGACTAAAAAATCTTCCACCTAATTGTAATATAACAGTACAACAAATATACACGAGTTGAAATGAAGAGGCAAACAAAACAACCTTAAATTTAAGACTGCAAGTTACCAGGACTAAGCATTGGTTAAATTATATTGTGGAGGTAGGGAGTTATTGGTATTGTCAGACTGAAGCTGTAATTTACTAAGTTTTTGGTTTAGATGTGGCACAAGGCCATATAAATGAGACTCAAACTCACTCGTATTGGTTTGCTAGTCTAGCTTGTTAACTATTAAATCACCAGAGGCGTCTTTGTCCGACTGAACTTGTCTTCGTATGTTTGTTGAGTACCATAACCTACCGCGAATGTATGAGTACCATAACCTACTGCGAATACCACTGGGTGTGAGGAAAACAATTCAGATTCTTGTAGCAACGGAAATGTATCATAATTTAATATTTTCTTGTGGCAAACAATGCAAAAAAAAATCAAAATGAATTAACAAGAACATTTTATTGACTGAGCAAACTAAGTATGGATCTATGGGATATATAGGACTTTACACTCCTATAAATTATTTTGGGCGGTATGCCACTTGTTCCCACAAAGATGGCGGACGCTCAATATTCAGTCTCGGGAAACCATTGGCAAGGAGGACCACGTGACATGTTTAATACTAGGTCCGCGCGTAAATTCAAGTCCTGCGTTTTTGAGCCACCTACAAGACGCATATTTTCTATAAATACGTCGTCTTCAAACACCCTCTTTCTCTTTGACCAAATTTCTTCGCAGCAGCAACACACCCCTTTCAGCGTGAATCAACAGGAGAGAAAAGCAACACCATGAATGGGCCTCGCAGACATTCATATACAAGGACTATGAGACGCTTTCCCGTCTCTGAGAAACTGCCCGTTTCTAACCATAAAAAAGGACATTTTAAACTTGCAATTCTTTTTGTAGCTTAGTTGTGTTACACACACACACACACACACACACACACACACACACGAGCTCACACATACACACACACTATTATTTTGTTAGTAGAGTAAGTAATTTCTTTTAGGTATCAATGTAAATTTTATTATTTTAATATATAAATTTGTTTTTGTTCGACGCCTTGTTTTAAATGTTCATTTTGTCCGCGCCGTTTTACAACCATTATTTGTTTCATATCTTTTACTCATTTGTTGCATATGCTTTATTCATTCATTTGTTTTATCCATGTGCTTATTCTACCTTAATTCTAAACTAAAACATAAACCCTTATTTTCAATATACATAAACTCATCATAAAATAGTCGAGTACCATATAAATACCAAACACAGGTCCATTCTCCTACAGATACACATTTTTTCTAGTCTTAAAATAAGCAATAAAAACATACTTAAGAACATTTTAGAAATTTAGGATCAAAACCGCATTAGCATTTAAGTTACATTTTTATATTTTTCAACCAATCAGCTAAAAACATAGAATAGAACATTCTAGAAAAATAGGATCGGAAGTCAACTAACGGAAAATATTTAGGCTCGAAAATAAAATAGTAAAATACAAATCTGATTGGTCAATAAATGTCTGCACGCCAAAATTTTAGGACGATTCTTTGATCCACCTGTGGGATATAAATAACACAGAGTTAGGGAGCCATTAACTTACACGAAGACTAAGACAACACCACAAGCCACTAAGCCAGTAATGCAGTAGCCGATACTGTGTCCGACAAATTCCTTTCCTTCCTCAACTAAAGTTCATGACCTAGCTTCAGATGGCCGCGAATCACATTCAAAAGAAAAACCCGACAAACTGTCTTTCATCAACGCGACACGCTGTCGCCACAATCATAAAAGAAGACATGAACTTAATGTAAGTAAGAACGACTTATTTACGGACTCCGTTAACATACACACACCTTTAAACAAATTTATTTTCTTCTTGTCAAACCTTATTTTCCAAAAGGCCATTTACACATCATGTATTTTATTTGTTTTCATATTCTGTTATATGCATATGAAATTGTTTGTTGTTTAATGTTCGTTGTGTTCTATTCCATTTCTTTTACGCGATTGTAAAGTTTTGTGTTGTATTTGTGGTGGAAATAATTTAGAGAGCAATACCCGTAAATTACGGACGTACATCTACTGAAATAACCAAATTACATACAACCCCCACAGATCAAGAAATGATATGAAATACCATAAGAACTCATGAAGAGGATATATAGAGAAATTGTTGAAAGAGTCTTAGAATAGAGTTCTTAATTACATAGGGTTTGGAAGTGCTGAATGAAGACTAACATGTTTGAGATATACTATTGTGTGCCATATGACGAGACCGTTTGGGGCACCAGTGTTGCGGAGCCGATAAGCATGTCGAACCCGCAAATTTTTGAATTAAGCGTGCGAGTAATTGACAGCCAAAGAACAATGAAAGAAACAAAGGCGAGGTAACTGTATAACAAATGACAATTTATTTGTCGTAGGTTGTCGTTGTTGGTGTTGTCAGCTGGATGGTCGATATCAGTAGCTGGTATGGTCATCGTTGGTAGAGACGATCGGTGTCGGTAGCTGGTATGGCCATAGTTGGTGTGCTAAAACTAGCTCTGCGAAGTCAATCGAACGGATAGGGAACCGATAGCTAAGGCAAACCGTGCCTCAGCACTGCGAAGCTGAGCGGACCGGGAACCAATGGCTAAGGCTAAACCGTGTGTGACGGTTACCGTATCTTTGTTCCGAGGTTACATTATCCTGAAATGCCAGGGAGAATCTCTGGGACAGTACCGTACCACCCAAGCTCTAAATATTCTCCGGAACTAGTTATATTTTATTGATAGCTTTGAAAGCCCATATAACTAGTCAAGTATGAAGCTTGCGTATAGGTTTGATTTTCGAGATATGGACGAATGAGGATGTGTCAAGGGTCGAGAGGGCGACGTGATATAAATGAACACGTGAAGAATTCCGAACCGGACAAACAATATGACGTGTGGTTGTTTTTTTTTTTCTTCTCTTTATATATGTATCTTTCTCATATATTTTATTACAAAGAAAGTACAATTATAACAACAGAAAAACAAAAAGCAAAACAAATACAAAAAAAAATACAGAAATGTGGAGGACAAGTCGTTTCCAATAGTGTTTGACTATGTCCTTCCAATAAGACAAATTTCTTCATTTTTTTTTCTTCCCTTTCTTTTTTTTCAACTCGTCTTAAACTTACACCCGTATCTTCTTATCCCCTTTACAATTAAAGGGAGGGAACCTCCTCATTCTCCTCCATATTTGTTTACTTATTTTCTCTTTCTTTCCCTTCTTTGAGCGAAGAACAAAAGTCTCTCCTCTTCGTCTCTAAAGTGGATAGACAATTTTAAACAAATATGTTTTCCACCGAAACTGGCTGCTAGTGAACAACTTCAAAAATGTTTCTTTGGATGTTCTTGATACGGTCCTTTATTTAGGTTACGTATATCATTTGTAATAAATGTTTGACAAACCTTTTTCCTTTCCTCTCTTTCGTTGTTTTTTTTTATTTTTTATATTCGTTAATTTCTTATTTCTTTTTTCTTTTACGTTGAGCCTCAGTTTCTTGCCCAACGGAGTTGACGGCTTCTATTAAGCCATTCTGCTACTAGAATTTCACCTTTCACCGGACCACATGAAAAGGCGACCTTTCTCTTCCTTGGCGAAGCTCGGGACTGACTTTTTGGCTTTCGTTCATTTTGGCGGTAAAACGTCCTCCCTGCCTCGACCAATCGTATGTCTTTTCCTTATCTGGGTCAAGACCTTTGCCCCTTTTCAGCTGGTCCTCCGCTGTTGCTAGGTCTCGAAAACTTGCCAATTGTCTGCCTTACTTCCAGTCCTCATAGTAGTCCTTGGTTTCCTAAATTTTAACCCTACCGTGACCGCTGGGCCATCACACGCTGGGCCATCACACGCGAAGCTGAACGAACCAGGAACGGTAGCTAAGGCTTAACCGTGCTTTAGCTCTGCGAAGCTGAGCGAACGAACCGGGGACGATGGTTAAGGCTTAACTGTGTCTTATCCCTGCACAATCAAGCAAACGGACCGGGAAGCCGAGGCAAAGATTTGCCGTAACTTAGCGCTGCGCAGATAAGGAACCGATATCTAACCGTGCCTTAGCGCTGCGCAGCCGAGCGAACGAACGGATAGGGAAACCGACCGAAATGGTTAAGACCGGGTGGTCAGAGAGTCCTCTTCGTATTTGCCCCCAGGCCATCTTCGTAAGAACCGTCAGAAATACTCCAACTCGAAGGAGACCTCTAGGGGACCTTAAATGGACCTTTTAGTATATTTATGTTGTGATAAGGCGAATGCAGCCACGAGATGTAGGATTGCATCTTCAAGAGCGTCGCTACGAATTAACGTGCAAGCCGATATTTGCCACTGCCTCCCACCATACAGGGTTTGACACATGGTCAATTACCCGAAGGTCGATTATAGTGGGGGTTTAGGGGAGGGGAAGGTCGGAAACGAGCCGAAGCTCGAGCTCTGCTGGACTGTGTTGGTCATCGTCCCACTTGGTGCAATGTGGGCCTGATGAGCCTAGTTGGACTTGGACCCAGATTTGGGTCCAGGCACGTATGCCTGATTATAGCTTAAACTAGACAGCAAGGTCCAGTGCTATACAAGGGTGGGGGACAAAGGTGTCAATGATGCAGCTTGCCCACCTGAAGGTGGTCTAGCCGAAACTGGAGGCCATACGGCCTTAAGTATGCTTTTGTTGGACAGTGCTCGCTATGGTTAAAGCCTTCAGCAAATTAATGCCGTCGGCCGTGACGCCGGGGCGAATCTCCTGGCTGTTGAAACACTTGTCTATATTTAGAGCGACAGTGATGACACGCATGAGTCTAAAGTTCGTCCATATAAAATATCAGTGGTAATAAAATACTTCATTTGCCTGGAATAGGCTCCTGAAGATTATCCACTTTATTTTGGTAAAGATGACTTTCGAAAGCCTGGCACTGTTAGTGTTGTAAACATAAAACGTTTCTTTTCTCGCTGTTATGGCTAGTCAAGTTTACGAATGATTTCATCATTTCTGGTCGTAACTGGACATAGGATTTTTAAGCAATTGGAGTGATCTGGTTTGTTTACATTTGAAACAGAGCACGACAAAAGTGTAGCAGAAAGAACTTCGTATTTTTGTTTGGCGCGTAAATTAATTTGACTGTTATGGTCGACACATATTTTCACCCAATGAAATATCTGGCTAAAGAAGGACTTTATGTCTCCACCCATTTTTATAGAAATTTGTGTTTACGTAGCCCAGCAGAGTAACGTAGCGTTCCCTTAATATAAACAAGGCTTCTGTAGCCAAAAAAAAAAAAAAAAAAAAAAAAACACAGATCGTGTTACGACCTCTCTTTATCCTTTTGACTGCGTTAGTGATTCTTTGCGTATTACTTTGCTATCTTTGTTATTTTTGTCTTGTCTTGATCATTGTTTTTGATTGTATTGATTGCTTGTTTGTATTGATATTGTGTTGATACTGTATTGTTTGTTTAAATATCATTGCATGTTGTGGATCGGTATTAAGTGTTGTCAAGAGCGGGCGCAAAAGGCAACAGGAAACTGATTCTTGTATTAATTCAAGAGAGGACACTGTTGTTAGTTTCAGGGCGTATTGAGTCGAGCGCTTTCTCCCTCTCTCTCTCTCTCGTTAGCTGCTCCTTCTCTCTCGCTTTCTCCCTCGTTCTCCTTCCTCCCGTCTTTCTCTCTCTCCTTCCGGTTCTCGCCTTCCTTCCTTTCTTCCTTCCTTCCTTGAGTTGTAACACGTTCGTCGGGCAAATGCACTCAGAACAAATTTGCCCGTCCAGCCGTTACCGTGCGTATTTGTATATTCGTGAGATCTCGTAAGAATTTGCATACGTGCAAATTACCTCTCGCTGGTTCGAGATCTCCCCTCGTCAAATATGCTCGAGGCAGCCATATCGGTTTCCGCTCTACAAGCCAGACACGTTCGTGCGCGCTTCGCATGCCTAGGTACGTTACTTTCACATTAAGTTACTGCCACCTTTTTTGTCTGGCAAGTGGACGCTAGTTGCTCCCCATTTCCCTAACCTAGCTCAAGTTGCTGGGCGGCATTATTGTCTACAGTTTACTTTATTTGCCATATATAAGTAAACTCGCGGCCAGTAGGCAGTAGACCCATCCCCCTTTTCTTTTTTCATAGTTAATATTTTCTATTTTTTAAAATTTTGTTAGGTCCCTCATTAGAAATCATGTTCACCCTCCTAATTACAATCTTGCAATCATGGACGGTTCTTCTTCGCCCTCTCATGACCCGTCTCACCCTTATGACCCATCTTCTACTGGTTAAGCCGGTAGAAACAAAGATACCCCCCCGAAACAGTCGGAAGAGCGAGAGGAGTCGGAGACCCAAGCAACCAGCCTTATAGAGTTAAACTGGCCGTCTTTGCCGCTCCCTTCAGAATCAGAAAGCCCAATCCAGCCGGGACAAGGGGCAAAGTCACCAAGCCCGGTTACGTCTCCATGGAAGGTCCAGCAGAGAGATCCTGAGGATTATGAAAAGGCTCGGGTGGGCAATTATGCCGATTATTTCAAAGGCAACAAAATCTTGCCCATCCCAGAGATCCTCCCGAAACTGGAGCCCAGGATCGCCTCACTATTCATGACCGACCATAAAACAAGGTGTCCTCGTGGTGTAATGGTTAAAGCGATGCACTGCGGAATCGTAGTACGCGAGTTCGTACTCCAGTCGCGCTATTACGTTCACTTTCGGACAAATACCCTTGGGAAAGGTATGAACCCCCTTATTCTCCCTCCAGCTATGGGTAAATAGTAGGACGGACTAGGTTCTTCAGCCTTGGTGAGGCAACTAGTCTAGGAGAAGGAAAACTTTGAATTCAAACCTGTTAAACTCCGCTTAAAAATTGACCTTGTGTCATATCCTGCCCGAGCGGAGGGGTTGGTAAATAGTACCATAAAACAAGACGGCTGGTTGAGCTTAAAAAGGAGGGGTTTGAAGACCTTCTTCGAAAAGCAGATGTCTCCTGTCAATATTTTTGTCGCAGAAGGTTTGCGACGTGGGACGTCCTACTACTCTCCAAAGAACAGGCGGCCAAGGTCGCCTCTACCAACATAGTGACCAAATTTTTCCGACTGCAGCCGGAATACTTAGGAGCCCATAGGATTCGGGTAACAGTGTGTAACGTCTCGGCATTCATTACTGGCGAGGTGCTAGCCTCTTTCCTCAGCGCTTATGGCCGGATTGAGGAAATTAATCTTCTCAGGTCAGCAGCCGAAACGGCCTACGGGGACAATACGTTTCGGCTTTGTTTGACTAGGGAGGGCTTCCAGGCCATCCCCGAAGTCATTATCAGCAGAGAGAGGCAGATGATGGTGATTGTGGAAGGAAGGCGTCCGCGCCATTGGGGCTGCAAGAAGCTGGGGCATATTGCTAAGTTTTGCCCTAAGAAGGACCAGCAGAACGCTGCAGCCACCAGAGTTATCACAGTCACCACGGACACTATCAGCAGTGAGCAACCTACAAAGGCTACAGCAGAAACGGATCCGGGTCTGGCCCAGTCTAAAACCTTTGATCAACCCAAAGCGGGCGAAAGCTAGACCGAAGTGACCCGGAAAAAAAGAAAATCCCGAAAGGGCAAAACAAGCCTGCGTCTGCCTCTCCTGCCAAGAACCCAGAACCGGCTCACACACCAGCTTCCACAAAAGAACCCACGTCAGTAACACCAATTCAAGTAACATTAACTCAAGCAACTCCGCCAGCTTCAGCAACTCCACCAGCCCCGGCAACTCCACCAGCTCCAGCAACCAGAAGAAACGAAAAAAAGCAACCTCGGAAATGCCCATGGACACCACGACGAAAAGATGTGCTCTGCGCCATCTCATCACAAGGAAGCCCCCTCTGATACATCTCCTCAGATTCAAACTCCTCCACAGCAAGCTCCACTACAGCCACCACCTCCACCACCTCCTCCTCAATACTGTCATCCACAACATGCACCTCCCATACAATCTCCATAACAACCTCAACAACCACCTCCCCAGTCTCACCATGATTCTCCCCAACTACCGGAACGTTTTCCTCAACAAACCCGACTACACCAAATCTCTCACAAGCTTAGAAAGCAATCTTGCGAGCGGGAGCAGCCAGTGGGCCTCCCTCGAACGTTATCTCTCCCATCAGTCAGTCCCTTCTCCTCTCCAGAATTGTTTCCAGCTGAAGCGGAACCTTCACAGAAGACTGCAGACCATCCTCCAGCCTCACGAAGACCAAGCAGACGAGAAGCCGAGTCTAATCACCCAGACATCAGTTTTGGCCAAATCAGGAAGGCAGCGGCTCTGTGCTCAGTAGAGCTGGAAGCAGTTGGGGACTTCCAGCTTCGAAAGGCACTGAAGCTGCTGCTGGACCTGGAAAAATAAACGACAAAAGAGTTTCTAATCCGGTTAACTTTAGGAGTGCACCCATGGTGACCACCCACGTCCATGGGCGCATGGAAGTTCCTGGAGACAGTCTGCCTAACTGATACGGAGTTGGCGGAGTTGCAGGTTGGCGGAGTTGCAGCACCCTTCGCTAAACCAAAAGATGAACTTCTGTGCTGGGAGGGTCTCCATTTATGTTCAGTCCTCTCTTTACAGATCAATAAAGGTGGGGTTCCAGCTTGATGTTGGCGGAGTGTCCAGATTGGCCGAGTACCCACTGAACTCGGCACCGGCTCCTTGAGACAGGCCATCGACATCTTCACCCCTGAGGATTTCCGGCCCATCATCGACACTGAGTAGGTAAGTGTGCAAGTATGGCTTTAAACGTAGCCAGTTTAAATGCGAGGGGACTGAGGGATGCAAGCAAGTGTGCACACTTGCTTGCTGAACTCTCGAACCTTTTGCGTTGATGTCGCTGCGGTGCAGGAGACTCGTTTCACTTGTGATGCGGACTGTCGGGTGCTGGAGAATGACTTTATCGTTTATTCTGCATTCAGCAGTCACCTCAGCGCTGGGTTCTCTCAGCTTGTTGGACGCAGCCTTGATGCGATTGTCAATCTTGTCTTTGCAGGTGACGAGGGCCGGTTACTGGTGACTGATGTTGCCGTGAAAACCTTCGAATTTCGAATAGCAGCGGTTTATGTGCCCAATACTGCTGTAGAGAGACGCCCCTTCTTTCGGCGGTTGGGGTCGTTCCTGGATGCCTCAAAACGGACAGTTCTAATGGGAATACGATCCTTGACCCAATATAGATAGGGCCAGTTGGGGCGCTAGCGAGCCGAGAAGGTGTGACAGCGGCCTGTTCGATTTTTTGACTGAGTTCGAATTGATTGACAGGTACCGTCTAGATCACCCAGGAAGGGAGATGTGGACGTGGATAGGAAGTTCGCCCTCTGGCCAGGTTCGGTCTTACCTGGACAGGGTGTTAGAAGAACTGACAGTGACCTAGTTATTTGTCCCAAGTTCCACTGGCTAGGGCAGACTGACCATAAACTTGTTAGAGTCAGTCTGCAGTTAGCCAATAGGCCTAGTCTGGCCAGCTACTGGAAGTTCAATACCTCCGTATAGGAGATATGGAGCTTCCGGATGCGGCTAGAAAACCTTATTTAGCGGGCGTTAGTGGGGACGGTTACTGGGAATGAGTGGTGGGCATCCCTTAAGTATAGGATTAGGGATTTCACCATCAAATACAGCCAACAGCTCGCACTAAAGAGGGCTAAGAAGGTGAAGTCTTTAGAAGATAGACTCTCCCGGGTGGTGGAGGGGTGTCTCCGTAGCCATAGATCTAGCTAAGTGGGACCTTGAGCGCGAGGCTAGCGAGCGTTACAAGGGTTTCGTAGGCTAAAAATAGGCTAAAAAGAGTTTCGAACGAAACCGTGAAATGCAATGCATTTATGCGCAAGGAAGAGCTACGAAGGTTCCCTTGTCGGTACATCGAATCCGTTAACTCCCCGGGTGGGTGCGTGCAGAGATCAAGCCGTGAGATACGTGAGGCTTTTCGGGCACACTTTCGCGATCACTTTGCCCGCTGTCCTGGCCTCCAGGTACAGGAGTTTTGTAGCTACTAAGCCGAATTCCCCCACCTTGGGGAGGCAGAAGCGGCTAGCTGCGCGGGCGTGGTTACTGAATGTGAAGTCCGTTGTGCGCTGTAGCAGATCGGCCTTAACAAGTCACCGGGACTGGATGGTTTGCCCTACGAAGTGTACTTGAGGATGTTGCACATATTCGTCCTATTCTGATGGATGTGTTCAACCATTGGTTTACCCAGGGAGCCATTCCTGGTAGCATTACCAAGGGTGTGATCACATTGCTGAAGAAAGAAGGCAGGCATGTTCGGGCGAAGCTAGACGATTACAGGCCCATAACTCTGCTTAACACAGAGTTAAAGATTTTGGCCCGGGTCTTGGCGAACCGTTTGCAGCTTGTCATTAAAGATCTGATCGGTCCGGAACAGAACAACGCTGTGAAGGGAAGATCGATCCAAGATAACTTGCAATATGTGCGTCAGATCCCAGAGGGAAGAAGACGACACTGATTAATTTAGATCAGTCCAAGGCCTTTGATAGGGTTCTTAGCGACAGTTTTTGAGACCGCCGGATTAGAACCAGAGTTCCGCAAATGGATCAGCATGCTGTATCACAACCCACAGGCGGTGGTGCAGGTGAATGGAAGGCGCTCGAGGACTTTTGCAATTGAGCGATCGGTCCAGCAAGGCTGCCCTTTGTCCCCTCTTCTCTATGTCCTCCCTTTGGAGCCCCTGTTCCGTAGGCTTAGGGATGAGAGGACTCGTCCGGCCCTGCGCGGAATCTCTCTGACCGGCAACATCCGAGCCAAGATTTCCGCGTTCGCCGATGACATCACTGTCTTCGTGTCCCGCCGACTGGACATAGTAGCGGTGAAGATGGCGGTTGAGAGGTACGAAAAGGTGGCAGGTACCAAGGTCAACTTTGACAAGAGCGAAGGTTTGCAGTTGGGTGCCTGGAGGGGTGGCGTCCCCCTGCCAGGGCCCTTCCGCTGGAGTGACGGACCAATCCGCATCCTCGAGGTGTGGTGCGGGTCCGGCCTCCCGCTGGAGCGAAATTGGTTGGAAGTACGGACTAAGGTAGAAGCGCAGGTGGCTGCCTGGCTTCGAAGGCGGTTGTCCTTGAAGCGCAGGCCGAGGTGTGCGCCGAGTACAACTTCCCCTTGATTCTTTACCGTTTGACCGTACTCCCTGAGCCTAAGGATCATCGGGCGGTACTAATAAAATCCCTTTTCAAACTCTTTTGGAAAGGCCGAAGCCCGTTGGTCCGTAGACAGGTCTGCTGTCAACGTCCTCGCGACGGGGGTCTGGGGATGCCGGATCTCGAGAGCCACTGGCTCGCCGAGAGACTGGTTTAACTGGACTGATCGTTAATGACGGACGCGGTATGGGGCCTTAAGGCGAGGAGCGCCTTTCCTCGCCTGAGGTCGAATTCCAAGTCTGAAGGCCGAGGAATGAAGCACCGTTCGTCTGCGAGTACCGTAGGGCCGTTCGAAACCTTCCTCGGTCCAGTGACCTTTCTCGGTCTCGTAAGGAGCTGTACGAGGGTTAGTGGCGGGTTCCGTTTCAGGTCCTCTGGTAAAACGGCTCGGCTGGTCCATGGAGGAGGTTCGCTTTCAGTGGAATTGGGCGCCATGCTCGAGCTTCTTAAACAACTCCGAGTTTTCGCTCACCTGGCGGCTTGCTCGGAATGCGTTGGTCCTCAACGACTGGGCTTACAGAGCGTGCTTGGCAGACATCCCCGATTGCCCCCGCTGCGGCAGTGGTCTAGAGGAAACGGCTCTGCACGCCTTCTACTACTGCGAGCGGGTTCGCGCGTTCTGGAGTCACATCGAGGAGTGGACGGCTCGAATCAGCCCTAGATAGCTCGTGCAGCTCGACGTTGGGTACGTTATGGACAATGTTGGACCTCCGTTTCAGGGTGAGAAGCGTGTGGTGTTTCTCGTGATCCTAGCGGTGGCTAGAATGGTGATTTGGCAGACGCGAAACAAGGGAGTGTATGAGGGTGCAAACTTTTCTCATCACGATCTGATCTTGTTCTTTAGGAGTCAGCTTAGGGACAAGATTAGATGCGATAGAAAACGCTTGGATCGCATAACATTCAGCAAAAGCTAGGTGCATGCAGCAAGCCTGGTCGTTGGAGTCATCCTTCCCACCTTTTCCTGTGCATGGTGACAATGGTCCGGGTTCCTCGGGACCCCACCCCGGGTAAATAGGAACTTATGTACTTCCTAGACTTCTTGACCTCCTAGTTAGTTGTATGAGGTTTGTCATTGTCCCTATCGGTTAAATGTTAGTTTTTTCAAGATCCTCCCCATTCCCTATTCTTTTCTCCCCTTACCACTTGTCAGTCTCAGGGGTGTCCTCGTGGTGTAATGGTTAAAGCGATGAACTGCGGAATCGTAGTACGCGAGTTCGTACTCCAGTCGCGCTATTATGTTCACTTTCGGGCAAATACCCTTGGGAAAGGTATGAACCCCCTTATTCTCCCTCCAACTATGGGTAAATAGTAGGACAGACTAGGTTCTTCAGCCATGGTTAGGCAACTAGTCTAGGAGAAGGAAAACTCTGAATTCAAACCTGTTAAACTCCGCTTAAAAATTGACCTTGTGTCATATCCTGCCCGAGCGGAGGGGTTGGTAAATAGTACCACTTGTCAGTCTCTAGCTTCTTTTGAGGATCTTGACCGCACATTGCTGTATTTCATGTTGTCCCCTATCCTGGCTGCAACCTTTCCCATTTGTTCTTTTATCCCGATTAGTCTCGGCCCCTTCCCCTTTAGGGACAGTTTCGGCTTGTTTTTGGTCTACTCTGAGTATAAAAAAAACAGTCGACTCTCCATGTCATAGAAGTGGGGATGGGAGGGAAACCAAACGGAGTTTATTTTTTGATTACTCGTGGTTTTTTCTCCAATCCCTCATCATGCTTCCTCCATTGTATATATATCATTTCACTTCATCAGTGTTTTAAGTAGGGTTTTTCATTGAGCGAATGTTGGTTTTTTAGTAATTGTTGCGCGTCTGGTGAATGAATTTATTGTATAAAATGATTGGAAGATGATTGTGGGCGATGAGCGTGACTAGCTAAAGCTCCATAGAATAATACGGGTTTTGCCCCCTCCCCTTCCCCCCAAACTTTTGGGGCCTTGTGCTCACTAAAAACGTATCTTTTTATATGTCTTTTAGAAATAAAGAGTTCGTTTTACGAAGCTCTCAGGAGCCCGCTCTCAGAGCGAGGCTCCGCAAGGTTGAATCCTACATCTCGTGGTCACCTTTCCATCAACTAGATATGCAAAAAAGGTCCTTTTAAGGACCATTAGAGGTCCCCTCCCGCGGGTTGGAGTATCTCTGACGGTCCTTACAGACTCATCGAAGCAGACGGCCCGGAAGCACACACGAAGAGGACTCTAAGAACATCCGGTCTTAACCATTTGACCGGTTCTGTAGTCCGTTCATCCGTTTGGCTGCGCAGCAGCAACCCTACTTAAAACACGGGTTAGCCTCTAGCTACCGCTTACGTATCTGCGCAGCGCTAAGACACCGCCAATCTTAGTCGCAGCCTCCTGGCCTGTTCGCTCGATAGTGCAGAGCTTTGGCACGGCAAAGTCTTAGCTACCGCCCCCGATACGTCCGCACAGCTTTGGCACGGCAAAACCATAGCTACCGTCTCTGATACGTCCGCACAGCTTTGGCACGGCAAAGCCATAGCTATCATCTCCGATACGTCCGCATAACTTTGGCTCGGCAAAGCCTTAGCTACCATCTCCGATATGTTCACCCAGCTTTGGCACGGTAAAGCCACAGCTACCGTCTCCGATACGTCCGTACAGCTTGACACGGCAAAGCCATAGCTACCGTCTTCGATACGTCTGCACAGCTAGGGGCACCACAAAGCCTAAGCTTCACCGATTCGCTCGCTCGACTTCGTATGTACTAAGGCCTGGCAAACCTTAACCACGGTTTCCCTGTCTGTTTGCTTGGTCTGCAGATCCAAGACACGGTTAAGTCTTAGTCATCACACTCGCTCGAGTCTACGTGACCAAGCTGCCAACACCAACTTCGACCACGACACTCCAGTAATGCAGCATCTAGCCCACATACGACTCGCTGTACGGGCTAGTAACCACATCGACCCCCCGGTTAATCCAATATACTTCAAAAACCGTGACATCGATTTACTAGCCTCGACCAACGTCAGCTACCCGCACCGAACGTCCAGCTGCACCTATCTACGACTCGACCAACGTCAGCTACCCGCATCGGACATGCAGCTGCACCTATCTACGACTCGACCATACCAGCTACCGACACCAACCATCTAGCTGAAGTCACAACTACCTTGAACTTTACATACGCACTTGTAAATACGACAATAAATTGTCATCTTTGTTATATTTGTTACCTCGCCTTTGTCTCCTTCATTGTCTTTGGCTGTCATCACTCGCACGCTTAACTTACATCATTTGCGGGATCGACGGGCTTATCGGCTCCACAACATGTTCATGGCGAGACTCTCCAGTTGGTGGGACGCGCTTCGGCCATACATAGGTTTTGAGAAAGTCCGCGGGGACCTCTGTTTATTTGTCGTTGCTTACCACCGGACACGACTTGACACATGGTCAAAAGCCCGAAGACCGATTAAAGTGGGGATAAAGGGGAGGGGGAGGTCGGGAACGAGCCGAGACTCGAAACCTGCTGGTCTATGCTGCCCATCGGCTCACTTAGTGCAATGTGAGCCTGATGAAACAAGCAGTTTCACGAACCCAAATGTGGGTCCGGGCACGTATGCCGGGTTATGGCTTGAACTAGACACCAAGGTCTAGTGCCATACTTAGGTTTCGAGAAAGTCCGAGGGGACCTCTGAATTTTCGCCGCCGAAACCTTTTTCATATGAAAGGAAGGGAACACCACCTCCGCCGCGCCACATAAATAGAAAGTTCTATAAAAAAAAAATGGACGTAGAAAATAAGTACTTTTCTAGCCTGATAGAGGCTAACGAAGATTATTACTTCCATTTTTATAGAATTATTTCTGGCAGAAGTGCTTTGCAAATGTTGATAAATGTTAATTTATCCCTTTCTTAGCTGTAACGGCCGGTTAGAGTCGAAAAGGGGCTTCATCATTTCCGGCCGTACCCGGATGTAATTTTTCTTGGGCGAACGAGTAATCCGATCTGTTTACGTTTGTAGGCAGGTCGGGCAGATATACCTCTGGCCTCAGGGCGCCGGCCATCCGGGCTTGAGCCCTCCTCGAAGGGGTTAGGTTTATTGCCTGGCGCCTGAGGCGCCCACCAAAGGGGAATGCTGATGGGGCCTGAGGCATTTTTGGGACAGCTGGACGCGTCTGGGCTACGGCCCTGCGACCGGACTCACCTAAAAAGCGGCCTTCTGCCACACTTGTACGCTGGTGGAGCGTATGACAAATACAGCTCATACGTTTTGTTCGTGCACGACCGCAGGTTCGGGCACACCGCAACAGTCAGACTTGAGGCGGTATGGCCCTTAGTTCAGCCGGGCCACTTTCGGGTGGGCAAGCTGCATCATTGGCACCTATGTCACCCTTGTATAGCACTGGATAAATTCGAGTATACGATCATAGTATACAATTTATCAAGGAGTCTTGCAGATCCATTGTTACTGAAGTGAGTATTTGAACCCTCACTGAACACCCTAAACATGTGGCCTTGCACCAAATCTAAACTATTCTTAGTTTTTAAAAGCAATGTAGAAACATACATTGACAGAGCTTGGCGTCGGAGGTGGCACTTACACCTTGCCTAAAAGAGCAAGGGTTAGGTTCATTGCCTGATACTCTCCCTCAGGGAATGCTGACGGAGCCAGACAATTTTTGGCACTGCACTTGACTCTTCTTTTATGTGCTCGAGATATTGACCATGTGTTTGTATCCTGATCATGGTGGAGGCGTTAGGTAAATGCCATTGAAAACATAATTTTGAGGTTTAACTGATCAATAAAGAAAAGGTGAAAGAGGGAAGAAAAAACAAAAAACAAACAAACCCTAAAAGAAACTTAGTCTTCTCTGGATTGTGGAGTTGAGTAAACTTGTATGAAGTTTCTTCGTAATTTAGAATAAGATTTATGTAAATTTCAATCATGAGAAGTATTTTGGACACCAGCAATTTTGAAGAAATAAAAATGAGAACAATGTTTTTATTAGTACGTGGTGCTAAGTAAACTGGTTCATGCTTTGGTCAATCAAGTAAATAGGTTTGAGGTTTTAAGTTAAATAGTTATAGTTTGTAACAGCGATAATTTACGTGGGCTAAAGAGATCGATTCACAAGGTGGCGTTTCTAAGGGAAATAATCAATGTTTACTATTCACCGTTAACCTCTGAGAGTCGTTTACGATTGAGAAGGCGGCCGACGGAGGCTCAATGTTCGTCTCGGATTCTTTGGTCTTTCCGCCTTCAACTATGAAGGTTCGAATTACTAATATGGAAGGGGTTGATATTCTCGAGGACTTTCGCCCTGATGCCACTGTTGATATGGTGAAAATTCGTTCGCTCAGTCAACTTTTCAGCCCAATGGAAAGTATGAAAGTATCACTTTATCACAAAGTTTTATTAGTCAGAACTGGAAAAGTCCTTAATGAAGAGTTCACCTTGCAACAAGAAGGTT
>CAUZXS010005597.1:62500-77619 GCA_963585895.1 Sepioteuthis lessoniana | reverse complement strand
CCCACCCCCTCGGCTGATGTCAAAGACTACGTGTCTTCTCTACTCGGTTGACTGCTCTCCACGACTGGCTGCAAGGGTCGAAAATTTACCTCTTTATATATTTTCTGGGCGCTCACACATTTTCCCTTCGGCGTATTTCACGTAATTCTTTTCCGCAGTCCTTTCATATAGGTGCATATACTGTTTAAGAAATCCTTACTAACCGGCTGTCAAATTTTAATATGTAACACTTGCATGCGTTTATGTGCTGGTATTTACATATGAATGTATAGATATACCTAAACATATCTAAAAGAATACACACACACACACACACACACACACACACACATACACACACACACATATATATATATATATGTGTGTGTGTGTATGTGTGTGTTGATATTTTCATAGTTTATATATATATATATATATATATATATGTGTGTGTGTGTGTGTGTGTGTGTGTGTGTGTGTGTTGATATTTTCATAGTTTATATATATATATATATATATATATATATGTGTGTGTGTGTGTGTGTGTGTTGATATTTTCATAGTTTATATATATATATATATGTATATATATATATATATATATGTATCTTTGTGTGTGTGTTGATATTTATATATATATATATATATATATATATATATATATAAGATATATATATATATATATAAGTAAGTAAGTTAGCGACCATAGTCGAGGGTGACCCGAAGGCTCCCTTTTCGATAGCTACTACACCAAGGTGTAGGGGAGGGCGCTACTCCATTCCCTGGATTGCTCCACTTTACCCTTGAACCGTACCTTATAATGCTGAGTGTTAAGCAAGGTGGTATCAAGTTCCATTTTTAAAGTCTTTGGTATGACTCGACCTGGGATTGAACCCAGGTCTCCCGGGCCATTGGCGAACACTCTAACTGCTGGGCCAATGTCAAGCTATGAAAATATCAACACACACACAAAGATACATATATACATATATATATGTGTGTGTGTGTGTGTGTGTGTGTGTGTGTGTTGATATTTTCATAGTTTATATATATATATATGTATATATATATATATATGTATCTTTGTGTGTGTTTTGATATTTTCTTATATATATATATATATATATATATATATATAAGATATATATATATATATATATATATATATATATATATATATATATAAGCAATGAAAATATCAACACACACACAAAGATACATATATACATATATGTGTGTGTGTGTGTTGTTATTTTCATAGTTTATATATATATATATATGTATATATATATATATGTATCTTTGTGTGTGTGTTGATATTTTCATAGTTTATATATATATATATGTATATATATATATATGTATCTTTGTGTGTGTTTTGATATTTTCTTATATATATATATATATATATATATATATATATATATATATATATATATATATATATATATATATATATATATATAAGCAATGAAAATATCAACACACACACAAAGATACATATATACATATATGTGTGTGTGTGTGTGTGTGTTGATATTTTCATAGTTTATATATATATATATATGTATATATATATATATGTATCTTTGTGTGTGTGTTGATATTTTCTTATATATATATATATATATATATATATATATATATATATATATATATATATATATATATATATATATATAAGATATATATATATATAAGCTATGAAAATATCAACACACACACAAAGATACATATATACATATATGTGTGTGTGTGTGTGTGTGTGTGTGTGTGTGTGTGTGTGTGTGTGTGTGTGTGTGTGTGTGTGTGTGTGTGTCTTTGTATGTGTGTTGATATTTTCATAGTTTAAGTGATATCCCCGTCGGAAATAGCGTTCATATGCTAATCGAGGCTATTTCCATTTGTCATAGCACGAAAATCCTTTGGAATAACAGATATGAGTCTGTTATAACTTAACAAAAAGGTTACTGAATGAGAAATAACCAAAAAGAGAGGTTGAGAATGAAATCTTTATAACATCAACAGAGTACAATACTTGCCAACAGCAGTGAAGAAGATAGTCACTGCTAGTGGTGACAACTTAGTCAGCAAAACAGTAATTTACAAAGCTCTTTTTGCTTCGATGTGGCAGAAGGCCGACTGAATGGGGCGCCCAGTGAGACTCGAAATCACTCGTGTAGGTTTGCTAGTCTAACTTGATAACCGTTACACCACCAGAGGTGCCCATAATTTACAAAGCTCTTTGCATCGATGTGGTACAAGGCCGAATGAATGGGGCGCATTATTCAGCAAAATACCCCCCTCACAGTAGTGTCCAACGTATTTATGAAGAACAAGACATACTCATTCAATTTCACCAGTAGGATATATAACAGAATCAAACTATTTTCCCCTAACTATTGGTAAATAGTAAGTTAGACTACTTATTTTAATTTTCTACAGCATCCGATGTAGGTTGGTTGGTTGGTTTTTTCGGTTTTATGGCGTATCAAACTTTGTAGGTTATTTAACGCCAAATTCATTTTATACAAATAATCAGTTCAATTTCAAACAATTCAGTTTAGCATGAGTACACAGTTTAATTGTTAAAAACAGTTCTATTTCAATCTATTTAATTTATTCAAACAGTTCTAATTCAGCCAATTCAGTTTAGTATAAGTATAGATTTTATTTACACACAGTTAAATGTCAAAACAGTTCTATATTAAACAATTCAGTTTAGCGTCAGTACAGTTTCAATGTCAAAAACAGTTCCATTTCAAACAATTCAGCTTAGCATAAGTACACTGTTTAATTGTCAAAAACATTTCTATTTCGAGCTATTCAGTTTAGTTAGACAGTTCTTATTCAAACAATTCAGTTTAGCATAAATATGCTATAGGCCCTATCAGGTGCTACCATTCCGGCCCAGAGTGGACCTGGAAGCAATGGCAATGAAGGGATAATCCGCATTCCTCAAAGCCCCAGCATCACTAGAACCTCACCATCAGATTGTTTAGTGTCATATCCAGGACACTTGTTGGGGTGGGGGATCTTACCCCTCTTCAGAGATGTAGTCGGCGTATTCTACAGCCCCAGCTGACTAGGCAAGTCGGTGTAAGAGAAGGAAAACTGTTATTATTCGTTTAAAAAAATTAACATTTGTTACATCCTGGTCGTTCACATATATATATGTATATGTTTGTGTGTGTGAGTGTATATATATATATATATGTGTGTGTGTGTGTGTGTGTGTGTGTGTGTGTGTGTGTTGTGTGTGTGTGTTGTGTGTGTGTGAGAGAGAGAGAGAGAGAGAGAGAGAGAGAGAAAGAAAGAGAGAGAATTTTTGTCCTTATAATTATTAATAAATTGTAATTTTTGCTGCTTCAAGTCGACGGTTCTTTTAAACTAAAGGCTCTTTGCGACGTTTATATACTAGGAAAGTTATCAGGCAACAAGTTGAAAAATAATATGCAGTCGATCATATTTGACACAGATTTTTTTTTCTCGCAAACTTATTGGCCAAGTGAAAAAAAAAATGGTAAGCCTTAGTTAGCATCAAACCAATAAATTATCCAAACTTAGCAATTTGAAATGGAGGCTCGATTTCCGCCAGTCGTTACCAGAATCCTTTGCTTCCAAAATTGCTTTAAGGGTTACTGTTCTGTTTTTAATTCATTTCCAAATAAAAGGGGGCATCCTTAAACTTGAACTTAATAAGCTTTATCTAATTTACCATACAGGCTTCAGATTGCTTACAGATGCTACTTATTAAGCTTTTCTTTTTCTGATACGCAGGATTAAGGTTGCATTGGCCTAATGATTAGAGTGTTCACCAATGCCCCGAGATACCGGAGTTCAATCGCAGGTTGAGTGATAACAAAGACTCAAATAATGGTACTTGATGCCACCTTGCTTAACTCTCAGCATTATAAGGTATGGATCAAGAGTTAAGTGGAGCAATCCAGGGAAAAGAGTAGCGTTCTCTTTTACAGCTCGTTGTAGTAGCTATTGAAAAGAGTGCCTTTGTGTCGACCTCTTCAACGGTCGGCCAACTTACAGTAGCTGAGCTTTGGTTAGAGTCACACATAGGCAGTGAGATTGCTAACAATATCTAAGCAGATTCATCACAGTTTGATTTCGGTGATCTCATGAGAACCGTTGCTATAAACTTGAACCGTAGTCAAAGAATAAAAATTACCAATACTATAAACACACAAATACATGGCCCAGTCGACTGGGGCTATAGAATACACCGACTGCATCTCTGCATAGGAGTAAAACTCCCCCAGCAAGTGTCCTAGATATGACACTAAACAATCTGATGGTGAAGTTACAGCAATGCTGGAGCCATAGGAAACAAGGAGTATCCCTTCATTGCCATCGCTCTCAGGTCCACTCAGGCCCGGAATAGTAGCACCTGATAGGGTCCTATCTATGGGTCAAATAGAACTAAACTATGTAATTACGTTAAACTGAATTGTTTAAAATTAATTGTTTTTACATTTAACAGCGTGCAAATAGAAATCTGTGTACTTATGTTAAACTGAATTATTTGAAATAAAACTTTGTGTAAACTAAAAACTGTATTTAAACCAATGACAAACAATGTAAACAAAAGACTGAAGTTACCCTAAACTTAAGTGGAACCATTTAACTGAGCAAAACTCAGCTCAGGCTTATATAAAAATGTTATCTTAAAATGTGTTTAGAAATCATATATTTGATATATGTGTGAAAAGGATTTGTCATTAAATGACTTACAATGGTCGATATGTCTTAAACTCAAACCAAACCAAACATATATATATATATATATATATATATATTGGTCTAGTTTTCTTTGTTTAATGGCATATCAATCTTCGTGGATTATTTAATGCCAAGGTATCTCTGTAGAAGAAAATCACTGGTACTATTTAACCCATAGCAGGTGGTAATTAGAGGGATCGTATCTTTCCCAAGAGTATTAGTCGAGAAGTGAATGCAATAACGCGACTAGAATTTGAACTCGCTTAATATAAATTCGCAATCCAGGACGTTAGCCACTATATATATAATCAAAATCATAATACCCGCTTTTCGGTAAAATCTAAAACGGTAGAAAATTCAGTTCCTTACAAAAATGTGCAGCATACAAAAATGTACAGCAATTAAAATAACTAAAAAATTAATAATAAATTATAAATGAATAAGATTGATGATTAAAGACTGAGTTTCCTGGCTCCGATCATCAGATGAAATAGTCGACTATATATATATATATATATATATATATATATATATATATATATATATGCACACTTAATATAATTGATATACAATTTTTATAAATATACTTAATATAATAATTTATATACACTTAATATGATATTTAGTAAATGCTATTAATATATACATATACATATTTATATATATATACTTGATATAAAAGTATAGCATAAAATGCATATATATATATATATATATATATATATATATATATACAGTAGGTGCCCAAAAACTGTGGGTATGGAATATTCATGTATAGAATACATGGGGGTCTTCATATAATTTTATGGGAGTGCTTGATAAAAGGCGAGAATAAATATTCCTCGTCAAAATAAATTTATAATAGAACTTGAACCTTGGTTTTGTTTTCTCCCATTTACGTTATATATATATATATATATATATATATATATATATATATATATATATATATATATATATATATATATATATATATATATCGGATTGAATAAACAGAGAACAGACAGCCAATGGCCTTTGTGACTGTTTTTCACCAATGCGATCATCAAGCCAATATATTCTCAATTTTTTATATGAAGTTTTCTTAATTCGTAATAAAGCAAATCTCGTTATCAATAATAATAATAATAATAGTAATAATAATAATAATAATGATAATAATAATTGGCGTACGAGTTGAGACCATCCAAACAACTACATTATTGAGAACGGCCTGAATACTGAGAAGAGTCTTGGAGACTTGAGGAGACTTGCTGTCACTCAAACTCCAGTGAAAGACCATCAGCTAACGCTGATGTGAAAAACTCTAATGAGTAAATAATATATATAATAATATATTGTCTACTTATAAAGCTGAGGTGATGCCAAAACTTCTAAGAGAAGTTACGCTAAAATCAAACCTGAAACAGAAAGCTCCAACATCAAATCTCTGCTAATTATATATATATATATATATATATATATATATATATATATATATATATATATATATATATATATATATATATAGGGCGTAACCTTTGACGGGAAAAATCTAAGAGAAGTTATTCTGAAATAAAACTGGCAGTCTGTATTGTCACCAGATATTTTTCTTTGCTTGTCACGGGGCTTTAGCTCTGTAGACCCAGAAAGTGGCATTATCGTCGTATAAGTATATGCAACTATTATCCAACGACCTACCTTATCATCTTAGGTATCTTGCAAATTTTTCATCAGTTAAATTAATGATAAACCAGAATTTTAAAATTCTAATTTAAATGTTAAATAAAAACGGCTATCGTCTGTTACACATATAAAATATAATTTAAAACTTATACTTCATATAAAAGTAAAATAACAAGCACGTTCGCTTTTCCGCACGGTATGTAAGATTTATTCAACAAATAATGAACAACATATATTATGACTATTACAAGATGTAATAACGGATGACTGTCGAGAAATATGTTTTTTTTTTTTAAAAACCAAACAATTTTATGCTTTTCGGTTCGTTTGATCCCGCCACAAAAATTCGAAAAGGTAAGATGCGAGCATAATTCTCTAGAGAACAAATTATTCGCTTAATTTTCTTTTTCAGACGATTTCATAGATGGATTTTGAATGTTACATATGGATTTCTTCAACAGCAAAATCAACGAAACTTAGAGCTTATATTACAACAGGATGTTTGTAAATTCCACTTTGTACGCAGGTTACTCATGGGAATGACTTTTTAAAGTTTTAATGTCTTTTAGATAGGCCAATATATATATATATATATATGTGTGTGTGTGTGTGTGTGTGTGTGTGTGTGTGTGTGTGTGTGTGTGTGTGTGTGTGTGTGTACAGATATGCATTTATACACATATATATGTATGTATGTATAAATATATGCATATATATATATATATATATATATATATATATATACACGAGGTGCATACGATAAGTTTCCAGACTTTTTTCATATGGGCATTTAAATTGTCGTAGACTCTTGAACATTCACCATGTTATTGCTATACATCTGATGAGATGACTGACCAATTTTTATGATTTCGGGTTCAAATAAACAGCTACAGCAGCAATTGGAATACACCCTACTAGAGCCTGATTATCACAGCTGGTGAATTTCAAAAATGCAATCTGGACATGAGGAAGAACGATATGCAATAACATTCTGTTTTAAACTTGGAAAAAATGCTACAGAAACCTATGGAATACTTCAGACTGCTTTTGGAGCATCTTGCATGAATCAAGCATCAGTTTTTGAGTGGCATAAGAGATTCAAAGAAAGCAGGGAGTCTGTGAGGGATGATGGGAGGTGTGGGAGGAGTAAGGAAGTCAATACACCAGAGTTGATTGGCCAAATGGTTAGGGTTAGGGTTACTATGTTGAGGTTTTAAGGGAGTTCAGGAAGAGATTCCGTCGGAAGAGTCCAGCACACTTCAAATCGGGTCAGTGGCATTTCCACCAGGACAATGCACAACTCCATCCTTGTCACAGTCTATTTGACTAAGATGGGCATCAAGACAGTTCCTCGGCCTCCCTATAGTCGAGACCTTGCTCCCTGTGACTTTTGGTTATTCCCTAAGCTCAGAGGCTGTTGTTATGAGAGAATTGAGGAGATGAAAGAGGCTGTGACGAAGGTCATTGACACGCTGACACAAGAGGACTTCCATGGGCCCTCCAGAAGTTGTTGGAACGGTACAACAAGTGCATTGCAGCCGGAGGAGATTACTTCGAAGGGGACAAGAGTTTCATGTGTGTACTATCAATAAAAGAGCCCATACGAAAAAATTCTGGAAACATCGTATGCACCTGGTATATATATATATATATATATATATATATATATATATATATATATATATATATATTCACGAAGGTCGTTCAAAAAGTTCTCAGTTTCAACCGGACAGACATGCTTCGACTGAACATTTTCGTTGTGGCAACGCTTTATTACCTCTTCTTATAAAACTAGGAAAACTAATTCAGATTTATATCTTAATTTCTGCACAGATGTGAGATGTACGACAAATTTAAAATCTGGGTTAGGCTTAAAACTTTTAGAACGACACTTATATATAAGTTTATATATATATATATATATATATGTATATGTATATGTATACAAATTTATAAATGTATATACATATCTTTATATATATTCATATAAGTATATGTATACATATGCATTTATTGCTATATGTATACATATGCATATATATGAATGGAGGTGATTCAGTATTTGTAAAATCTTTGACACTCAGTCGAAAACTTCAGTCGAGTTTTTCACTTTTTAAATTGAATGAAATGAAAGAATAACCACTTCCGGTAATGACGCCATATCCGTAATAAGTTATCATATTTACCCAACCCCTCCGCTCGGGCAGGATATGACACAAGGTCAATTTTTTAAGCGGAGTTTAACAGGTTTCAATTCAGAGTTTTCCTTCTCCTAGACTAGTTGCCTCACCAAGGCTGAAGGACCTAGTCTGCCCTACTATTTACCAATAGCTGGAGGGTGAATAATTGGATTCATACCTTTCCCAAGGGTATTAGTGCTATATGAAATGCAATCAGTTCGGGATTTGAACTCGTGTCGCCGTGTCCAATTCCTACGACGATAACCATTACACCACGGGCACCTCCACAATCTGTAATATCTGTAATAAGTTATTAGTCCTCAAGAGACTTAGTTGTTCTTGTAGAGGTCAGATCGCTGGAAGAGTTCTCCTGGTACAACGTAACCCAATACTACCTGCCACATGGTTGGGTGACTGACAATTAAACAGCATCCAGGCTTACCTGATGAAGAGGGTGTCTACACGGCCTGAATGAAATATAAAAGCAGTCAGCGAGTGGATGAACCACTCCTTAGGGGTTAACAGCCATCAAGCACTCGGGAATCGAGAAAAATATTCATATCAACCAATCCAGGAAGGGATATCCATATCTGCTCCTCTGTGCTTGCACGCTGCTTGTTCTTTCCTGAGATAGTAATCATCTTATGGTATTTATACCGCGACACACACACATATAAGGACTTAAATACACACATTCACACACATATATATATACACACAGACATATATACACACATACGTACATATACACATATATATGTATACACACACATGTATATCCACATATACGTATATATATGCTAACATTGGGGTAATGTGTAGAGTGTCCGCCAGTGGTTCGGGAGACCAGGGTTCAGTCCAAGTCATACCAAAGACTCAAAAGATGGTACTTGATCCAACCTTGCTTAACACTCTGCGTTTTAAGGTAAGGATCAAGGTAAAATGGAGTAATCCAGGAATGGATTAGCGCACTCTCCTCTACCTCGGTGTAGTAGCTATCGAAAAGGGAGCGTTCGGGTCACCCTCGACTAACGTCGCCAACTTTACTTTACATATATACACATCTATATACACTCATATATACACACAAATATGTATACACACACACTTATATATATCTACATGCACAGCTATAGATATATACACACACACATACATACATACATGCATATATACATACACAAACACACACATATATATACACTTACAGACACTCACAACACATACAGACACATATATACACGCATACACATATATTATATATATTAAAATATATATATATATATACACCCACTTACACTTATATACACAGACCTATATGTATATAAATAAACATATTCGTACACATACACACAATTACATATATACACACTCGTGTATACACATACACATATATATATATATACACATACACACATATATATATACACAAATACATACTCATATATACACAAACACGTACGAATATATATCATTATGATTACACCAGGCCATATATATGCACACATATTGGTGAGTTGATGAAGGACCAAATATTACCAAATACTGCTCAATGTAAAGGATAGAGCATATATATATATATATATATATATATATATATATATATATATATATATATATTCAATCCATTAAATTCAGAGTTGGGTATAATTCTAAATAGGGCCAATAAAATATTCAAAAACAAAATATCAAATTTAAATGATTCCGCTCAAGAGCTCAATGTAAATAAAATCCATAGAGCTAATAATTTTTCTTCAAAAAGAAAAATAATAATTGGTCACATTAAGATAATAAATACATTTCAATACTGTAAAATTTATATAAATCAAAAAATTAACAGGACTTCTTCAGACCAAACAAGAAAATTGGTCACATTAAGATAATAAATTTATTTTCATACTGTTAAAAGCATTTATATAAATCAATGGTCTAAAAAGATTAACAGGACTTCTTCAGATCAAACAAGAAAATGTATTAAAATATTTTTTCACATTCACAACCAGACTCAAAAAAAGAAAACAACTTCTTTCTTCTATATAAAAAGTAAGCCTTAAACTTCAAGTAACAATAAGTATCAACTTATTATGGCATGTGTTATGAATTTGAACCCTTTGGATAGTCAAATTCATATTTTACTCAGAAATATAGACTCTCTCTCTCTCTCTCTCTCTCTCTCTCTCTCTCTCTCTCTCTCTCTCTCTCTCTCTCTCTCCTTTTTTGTTTCCCCTGTAAACCAGTATAAGTAGACGAGAAGTCTGAAGAGTTGAATTCGGGTCAAGGGTGCGTGCTGACCGATTGACGGTTAAGTTTCCTTTATATGGCTGTATGAACTGGCAAGTAGCCCCTAGCAACAAGTGACTTATATGAAGGCTGAATACAGATTGGGCAAGAACCCTATGTGATACGAGGTAGAAGGAAGGTCGAATCTGCAAATAGGAAAAATCAGACAAATCAGTTGGTCGAGAGACCCCTTAACAGACAGACGTGTCTGTGGTGCAAAGACGAAACTGTCTTCCCCAGGGCTAGCTCATATGGGAAAATTAAAAAGTCACCAGAAAAAATATAAGAACCACATGACTATTTTGTTCGTCGATAGACCACAAGAAAAATCAGAGAACTAGAAATGATTTGAAGATGTACAAAGAAAGGAAGAAAGAAAAAAAGAAAGAAAGAGAAATTAACGGTCGGCGAAACGCTACACCAGAAAGAAGATATATATGTATATATATATATATATATATATATATATAAGGAGAGAGAGTGTGAGAAGTAAGATAAGCTTTCATTCTAATGTTGTTTCATCTTTTTGCTTACCCCTCTCCTACCGCACACATAACACATAAAACATCTTTTTTTGCACACATTATCACAAGAAAAATCTAGGTGAATTGTCCCCAGATTAATCAAATATAAACATTTATATTTTTGTCGCTAAAGCTATCTTACTTCGCATACATGTTTTATTTTTGTGTTGATGATAAAATAATTTGTATTCTAAATTGTGCATTTCGTGTTGTCTTCATTTTCGGCTTGTTCGAAAATCTCTGTCCTAGTTTTCCCTGTTCGTTTGTGGTTGAATGACATCCCGAAAGAAAATATTGTCCGACCTAATACCAGCAATACGCTTGGTGTTCTCCGGGCGATAGGTGTCGAGACCAAAAGCTTGTCACCTTCACTGACAGTAAACCAGTTGGACAAGTTTCATGATATAGTTTATGTGGTCTCGGTCCGGGATCGTTATTCTGAAAAACAGGAAGCGCGGGAAATGACGCAGATAAGTAGACAAGCCAAAATGGAGGGGATAGAGGATTTCCTTAAGGAGCCTGTCCCAGAAAACTAGAGTTATTGAGAAAAGGAGAATTAATAGTGGTAGGGGAGAAGCTAGGAGTTGGCGAAAAAGGTCAATGAGGAAAAATGAAATTATTACGGAGCGTATGATAGATGAGCATATTTTTAGGGAAGAAGCCTTAGATGACCTATCTATTGAGTCAATGGACGTGTCGGCAGCGCAAATTGAACAAGAAAAAGTGAGGATACGAGTTTAAGTTGGAATTGGAAAAGGCTCGAATCGATCAAGAGACAAGGCTTAGAGAAGTAAGCATCGCAAGAACAACCCAGGGAGATAATAATAGAGACTTTGATATAACTAAGAAAGTACGGTTAGTTCCAAAATTCGCGTTAACAAACGTGAATGAATATTTCGCCCATTTTAAGAGAACTGCTCTAAATATGGAATAGCCCAAGCGATGTTGGACCATGATGTCACAGATCGCTTTATCTGGCAAGGCCCAGAAAACTTACGTAGCTCTGTCAGCAGAAGATTGTACAGACTAGTCAAAGCAGCCATTCTGAAAAATTATGACTTAATGCCTGAAGCCTATCGGCAGAGATTCAGGAGCCATTGAAAAGCCGATGGTCAATCATACCTCGAGTTTATTAAGGATAAAGGGGAACAGTTTGACAAATGGTGAAGCTCGAAGAATACTATAGAGGAGTGTGACAAGTTAAAACAGTTGATATTGATGGAAGAATTCATGAACTGTGTCCCCGACGAGGTAAAAGTATACCTGAACGAGAGGAAATTAGAGACAACTAACGAAATGGCAGTTACAGCGGATATATTATTACCCATAAGAAAGAGAGAAGAACAGGTGATGAGGCAAATCGGTACTAAATCTGGACAAAGCCCACACGGCGACATATGAGGGAATAACCGGGGAATTAAGGAGACTCAACCCTCAAACGATGAACGGCCATTAATGCGGAAAGAAAACCGACTCATGGTCTGCTACCTTTGCGGGAAACCAGGACATATGGTGTCGCAATGTCAGTCAGGCAAAGGCCCAAGAACAAATAGGATTCCTATGAGTAAGCCACAGAGAGTAGTAAGAACGAACAAGATAGAGGAGATCTATCGTCCGTTTGTGTCCTGAGGATTCATATGAGACCCAAAGTGAAATCAGGAGATAGGCATAAATATTTTAAGAGACACAGGGGCAACACATTCCCTAATATTAAGAAGATGAAAATCTGAGGGCGCGAGAAACAGTGTAAATAAGACTGTGATTATAGATGGGATCAGTGGTGAACCATGAAAACCCCTCTATATAGGATCAACGTGAGATTCGTATGAAAGTCAGGACCCATCACCGTGGAGGTGGTAGACAAATTGCCGATTAAGGATATATCTTTATTTCTGGGAAACGACATAGAGGGAACAATCACATATCCCGAGAAGGAAAGATTGCAGGACGAAGCTCGGAGTCCGGGGAAGGAGGTGGAGAGAAGGAATTGCAGATCAAAAATGTCGGCGGTAGTGACAGGACAGAGATCCCACCAAATGGCGAAAACACAAGCGGCAGATCCGCGGCAAAAGCAGAACATAAGGGTTTTGTCAGGCAATCTGAAAATAACCCGGTCATGGCAATGCAAGAGACAATTCGGAGGGATGAAAAAGAGTACTCTGAAAGAGAATCCTGGACAGGAAAGGATCCACCTGTCAGATTAGATAGTCCGGCAGTTTTGAATGAAATGGAAGAAAAATTTAATTATTTGCCCGTACGAGAGAGAGAAGAATTAATTACACTCATGCAGAAGTATAAAGAACTATTTTTAGATGTGCCTAGAAGCACCAATGTACTTACTCATGATGTGGAGGTAACTGACACGAGGCCAAGAAACAGTATCCTTATAGACTGAACCCGAGGAAGTTGAAAGTCCTTAGGGAGGAAGTAGAGTATATGCTCGAAAATTATAGAACACAGTCAAAGCGAGTGGGCTTCACCTTTTGCGTTTCGGTTGATAAGCCAGACGGAACCACGAGGTTCTATATTGAAAATAGGCGGGTGAACGTTATTACAAAGGCGGACTCTCAACCTATGCCACGGATGGAAGATTGTATTGACTGAATAGGGAAGGTACAACATATCACTAAGTGCGATTTGTTAAAAGGTTGTTGGGCAGTACCTCTTACAGAGGGGGGCTAAGAGGATATCTGCGTTTGTGATACCAGAAGAAACATACCAATATCGAATAATGCCTTTTGGCATGAGAAACTCGTAAGCGATATTTGTAAGACTCCTGAATAATTGCCAAGCTGGAATATTCGGTGTGGTCGCTTATATTGACAACATAGTTATATGTGGGAGGAGCATATAAAGACTATACACATGGTATTTCAGAGATTAAAGTCGACTAAGTTAGTTATCAACTAGTCGAAAAGCAATTTCGGTAATGCAGAAGTCAAATATTTGGGTCATATAGTAGGATATGGGATGTTTGCCCCAACCGAAGCCAAAACCTGACACATACTACAATACCCAACCCCCAAAAATATCAGAGGACTCAGAGGATTTTTGGGAAAGGCTGAGCACTACCAAAATTTTTTTAAGGATTTCTCTGGGAGAACAGTACCGCTCACTGATTTAATAAAGAAAGGAAACAGGTTCCGCTGGACAGATGAATGTCAGGATGTCTTCGAAGATATTAGGACTCTCAGCTCAAAGCCAGTGTTAAGAGCCCCACATTACGTACAGCCATTTTGCCTAGCTGTGAACGCTAGTGATGTGGGAATTGGTTCGGTACGAATGCAACTAGATGAAAGTAAACAATGACGCCCAATTAGCTACTTTTCAAAAAAAACTTAATAAGTTTCAAAAGACATAGTCCACGATAGAGAAAGAAACCTAAGCTTTATTACTGAGTATACAGCATTTTGAGGTTTACATTAATTCTTTATTAGCATCAACAGTTGTACATACGGACCATAACCAGTTAACCTTCTTGAATAGGATGCAAAATAAAAATATTTCGGGTGGGGGTGATAATAGAATAATTTGTATTCTAAATTGGGCATTTCGTGTTGTCTACATTTTCGACTAGCTCGAAAATCTGTTTGCTTGTGGTTGAATGACATCCCAAAATAAAATATTTACCGACCTAATACTAGCAATACGCTTGACGTTGTCCGGGCAATAGGAGTAGGTAGGGTCGAGACTAAAAGCTTGTCACTTTCACCTACAGTAAACCAGTCGGATAAGTTTCATGACACACGTAAAAAAA